>JASAND010005893.1:0-30022 GCA_030248195.1 Trissonchulus latispiculum | reverse complement strand
TGAGAGGCGACGAAATAATTACAACGGTTTATTTAATTTCGACAAGAACTTTATGACAAAATTAGGGCAACACATAAATTTCAACCAAAATATGAGTTTTACGAAAATATTGCAACAACACAAAACGCCCGGCAGAAGCCGGCAGAACGACAAAGGCAAGAACTTGATCAAAAACCAATTCAACTAACCCCCAAAGTTCGAACCCAAAAGATTGCACCCAGCCACTCGCTAGAGAACTTACACCCAATGCGAAAAGGTTGAACGTTTGTCAAATGAAATGTCATTTTCACTTAGGCTTAGCAGCACATGAATAATTTATATCTTTCCTGCCGGTGCTAACTTCACAGCATGTATCGTCAAGAGTCCGCGGGTTGCGGGTCGGCTATAGGTCAAAAAGTTTGACCCGCTTCGCTTCCAGCTCTGATAAAACCCCTGGAGTATTTTTATCTGCAACGGCAAAACCTACAACTGCATACGAACCTCGTGACTGCGAACTTTGGGGACTTTCGGCCCTCTCATTTTTCTCATTTTCACATATTTTGTTGGACGTTTTGGGGTCCGCATACCAAGACAGTTGCTTTTGTCACAAAACTTTTCCAATCACTTCCAAAACCCTCCAAGTATATGAAATGAAAGACGGTAGCTAAATGAGCGCTGTGCGTTCTGTAACTATCTAAATTTTATACAGTTATATGTTTTTATCCAGTTATATACTTTCACTGTACTTGACTTATCGAATGAATTGAGCCTGAACATCCTTAAAAACTTGCAAAGCTGGAAATATCTTAAACCTAAAACTTTCACAGCTAGTTATTGGAAAATTCTTTATAACCTATCCACAACGCCACATTTGTCTATTTTGGTGAAAATCACCTAATAGCATTAAGAATGTAGCCTCCCAAGCTCCAAATGAGGCTGGGTGTAATTTGTCTCTGGTCCCTATTATGTATACATGCGGTTGAGATCTGATTTACAAACCTTCAGTGTCCTTAGCATATACAGAAATAAAAACTTTCACCACGTAGTACACAAGTGCACCTAATTCAGTGCTACGCCAACAATGCTATAAACCAAGCCAGCCGTTATTTGAGGGGAAAGAAAATGGAAAGTTTTCTTTAAATAACAAAAAGAAACTGTTGCTTGAATTTCCTAATTCTTCTCAACAAAAAGATAAAAAATTTTAAATAATTCTGTCCCCTGGAATAACAACACGCCTGTGCCCTGAAGCTATTAATGTAAATTTACTCAGCAAGCTTTACTGTTCTGTTCGCATACCTACCATAAGGTCTTGGTTGCATCGTTACTGGCGGGTGATACATAATAAATTGGCAAGAATTTAAAAAATGCTGCTGTTCGATCAACAGGCGCTGGCTCAAATCGCAATTAGCAGCAATTTCAAAACTAATCGCTAATTAACAGTAGTGACTGGCCAGTATTCAAGCAAGTTCATCCCTCACGTACCGAATCGAAACTACATCAGCTAAATTACACCGTGAAAAGGTTGAAGCTAGCTTGTGTCAAACAACTGATAGATGCAGCGTGCGTGCGCGAAGCCATGAGAAAAAATGCTGACTTAATTTTAAGCACGCAACCATAAACCGAACCCGAAAATGTATCATTCATTATTTCCAATTCACAATGGGTTCAAAATTTGGCTGGCAGGCTAACACTCGGCTATAAAATAGATCTTCACCGTACGCTGGTGGTGTTATTCAGAACATTGTCATGATCAGGTTTTCTATACAATCCTATCCTAAATTGCAGCAAAAGCTGTCCGATAAAAATTTCGTGGGCATGCAATATTTCCAACGTTGCTTTCACTGAATGAAACGAACTGAATGAACTTTGCCTCAGACTTCTTTGCCAGTTCGGTCTTTTTGGCAGAAACACAAGAGCATGGGCGTGGCCAAAACCGAGAACCACTCATCCACAGCTGCCAAACAATGTCCATTCGAGTTGTGACACGAGCCAAATTTTTTCACGTCGGCCCGGTATTACAAACGGAAGAATGCAAACGGTCGGCCCGCTACCGGTTCCGCGGGTTGGTATTTTATACATCAAACGATAAAATGTTTCATTAAATTTCAGTGGAATTTCAAGTCTATAAACCAAATTTCTTCTACTAATTTTCTATAGACTTGTTAAGAACAAATAATGGAAGTTAGAATTCAGCTGCGTATCTATGTATCTATCTGCGTTTAAGGGTTATATCCTCAATTATATCTGGGTTGCATGCTTCATGGTATCTGCGGGTTTTAGATTGAATAGAAACCATTCTTACATTCTTACATGGTGGCTACGTGTAAATTATACGGAGAAATATGTAATTAAATTATATACGAATAACGAATATGAAGGATGTGGGAACATTTCTATATGTGAAGTTGCTGAAAAACAACGGACAAAAACATTATCCTCTTAATTATTGTACCATAGCGATGGTATATAAATATAATAGGTAGACATGGTACATAATTGAGGTAAGGGGGTATCATTCGCAGTTAAAGGGGAGGGGGTCGCTTTTTTGGCGATTTTTCGACCATCTCCAATTTTGCTCATTTTCACATATTTTGTAGTCTCCATGGTTCCTCAAAACAAGAGCGTTTTGCGAAATATTGCTTATCGTTCTATAGAACCCTTCAACAGTGACCTTAACATGTGTTAATCATAGGAAAATGAACAAGAATTTAGTTTGAGAACGCGAAGAATTTTCAGAAAAGCTGGGCAGCTTCGGTGAAAAATAGTTCGGCCCCGGCCAACCCGTAGGCAGAGGGTCCAGGACGTGAAGGTCGGGCTGTCTTACTTGTAAATACCGGTGTCCATCTAACAAGACACACTTATGCTTAGGCGAAAACTTAAGACCTGTACCCAAACCCAGTCAAGTGTTGTTGGGCTACCGCTGCCATGCCGATTGGCCGGGGGCCGGCCGTGAACGTCACTCTTGCAAATACCCTCGGGGCTCGGTCCCTATAACAACTATCTACCGTACCAAGAGTACATAATAGATAAGAGTAAGAAACTCTTACGCTAGCATGTACAAATTATGTAAGGTATACTCGGTTCATTAACTCGGGACCCCCCCCCCGTAATTTCCGGGGGGGGGTCCCCACTTTGCACTAAATACACGCTTTCATATAGGCGTGTGTCTGCTCGCTGATTGGCCCGTTAGCCTTAGGCTTATTGTAGGCAATTTATTAGTTATTTTAATTAATTAATTATAACTTTAATAGGGTTAATGCAATTAAAAAACTAATTCGACAACTTTGTAGCATTTTTTCTGCTCTTTCCAATGATATAAAAATTGTTGCACTTTACATTCCTTCGAATTTTTGTATTATGCAACAATTTTTATACCATTGGAAAGAGCAGAAAAATGCTACAAAGTTGTCGAATTAGTTTTTTAACTGCATTACCCCTATTAAAGTTATAATTAATTAAAATAACTAATAAATTGCCTACAATAAGCCTTAAGGCTAACGGGCCAATCAGCGAGCAGACACACGCTTATATGAAAGCGTGTATTTAGTGCAAAGTGGGGACCCCCCCCCCCGGAAGTTACGGGGGGGGGTCCAGAGTTAATGAACCGAGCATACCTTACATAATTTGTACATGCTAGCGTAAGAGTTTCTTACCTTTATCAATTATGTACTCTTGACCGTACCTATCATTTACCAGCAGTAGTGCTCAGATTCATCAACCTACCTACGATACGCACACACAAACACACAAAGGACGAGTTTATTAGCCAAAATCCGGAAATCACCAAAGCCAAGTTGCATACGTAAAACACTAATCCAGTAAAAAATATTAAGACATGAACCAATACAAGATACTAATTTTGTGCAACTTTTGAGGAACATGAACTGCAGAATAATCAAAATATAAACAGACGAAGGAGAAAACGACCATTGTTCTGTCCGCACATCATGTATATATGCATTTAAACTGACACCCGTGGCCCGGTCGCTTCACCTGCAGATCTGGCCCGACGACTAGTTTCATTCAAGAACGAAAGAAAGGTTTCACATTTGATTCCTCTAACAACGTGTCTAGGTGAAAAGCAAAAACTTAGCGAATTCCTAACTGAGAGTGGGAACTGTATGTTACAATGTACGCACACTACGTATATGACGAAAACGGTCTATGCGACAGATACAATAAAAAGAAACGTATTAAGGCAAAGATGCAGGGAAAGAAGAACACTGTACTACATGCGGATTTGCAGATTGACCTTACATCAACTTCGTAAAAAGTAGTCAGACCTCAAAAGCAAAATTCAGCTTCACGGCAAAATTTTTTTTAAAATTCAGATATAGTTTTTGCGAAAAAATTGACAACTCGAAAAAGATAAGCAGGTAAATATTCTGGAATTTCTGCGAAATTCATAACAATACTGGTACTGGAAACAAATTTTAGCTTTATTTGAAATGGCGCTCAAAATGCCTTCGAAGCTCTTGCCGAGCTGAAATAAATGGGAGTTAGTAAAGTACGCAAGTAGAAACAGAAGAAAATGATGAAACACACAACAGCCAGCAAACACCAAAAGCAAGACTAAATATACAAAATACAGTCGTTTGTGCCGTATTTAATTTCACGACTACTGAAATTCTGGATCCTACCACTTTTACTAATATAGTGGCACAAAGAGAAGAATTACTAGAACAAAAATAAGACAACACCAATTTGCACAAAAATCCAATTAAACATAAGGAAACTGTCAGATACAATGTACATCCGTACCATTTTAACTGTGCAGTGAATTATCAACGAATACGATGTAGTAAAACGCTATAGGATTCAGTAAAACTTTGGTCTTATGTTCGTATTAGAATAGAATTGAATTTCCAATGCGAAGTAACCAGCGTTTTACCACACAATGTCGTAAAAATAATAGCAAAAGCAAAACATTATTAAACTGCAGCATTTAGCCACCCAAATCAGTTTAATAGCCTCAGAACCAATAACTGTCCTTAGATATCGTCAATATCAAGGTCGTCCTCCTCCTCCTCCTCATCCTGCTGACCGTCCGAGGAACCACTCCCGCCATCAGCCACAACAGCAGAGCCCTTCTTCTTCTCAGGCGTCTTTCCGTTCTGATCCACAACTGCGATGTTGTCAGCTCTTTCATCATAAACAACCTGTCAATACAATAACCCATTTACTAAACTAAGCATGAAACATAGATTTCAGATGAGACGGGTCTACACATCATTTATGCAACGAAGATTGCCTAATCTATCAACAAGGCGCCAATTTATTGCAAGAGGGAAATCTATAACAGCAGTTTAACTACGTTAAGTACTGGGTTTGATATGATTGCCTTCTGCACACAGAAATTGTTCAGCTAACATTTAACCGATCAAGGCATCAGGTAAAGTACAGCTGTCTACAGCTGTCTAATTTCAACGCTTCAACGTGGGCATGCGATAACAAGAAAACAATTTTTGAACATTATTTCAGACCTCAAAAGAAACGTCTTCCCGATGGCTATTTTTGCTGAAATTGTATAATGTTCAAGTAGGCGCTAGATTTTGAGAAAAATGTAAATTTTGTCTGATTTTCTTCAAAATTTTCACGTTTGGACGCTTATTTCTTATATTTCATATTTCTCTTATTAGTTTAGCTTCTTATTTTCTCACGAACAGAAAGATAAAACTCGAAACCATGAAAAATAGCCCTCGGCAATTTTCCCAAAAATACGTGTCTAAAGCCGTTTTCTAATCGGTTGCATGAGTTGAGAGAAACCCGTGTTCAAAACAAGATACTAGGGATGGGCGCGGAAAAAAAGGATGGAAAAATATGCCTAACGTTATTTTGACGATTTTTACAATGAATGAAAAATCGTCAAAATTTTCTAAGCTTTTGCGGCAATTTCCCACTATTTACAACATTTCCGTGGGTCATAGTAGGTTGGGGTATGTTAAATCTGACGAAATTGTATTTGGGTTTTTTCGAAGCATCGGAAAAAATGGAAAATATTCGGGACGATTAGGTCCCACTTTAGCACCAGTCTCACTTTAGCACCTCCTTAAATATGAAGGTCATTCCCATAACACCTAGAGTCCCACTTTAGCACCTTCATGACATGGGCTACTGTAGATTTTTTCTCTTTACATGGAAAATACACTTCAAAACGCTACAATTATAGACTGTCGTAAAAATCATTCCAATCTAATTTCAACTATTTTTTCAATAATTTATTTTGCATAATTTTTAATTTAAATTCTGTTTAAATTAAGGTCAGTGCTATTTGCAGCATTACAATTAGTGTTTTTTGGGCTGACCCCTCCACGTTTACTTGAATCGGCGTACTAGAGCTGACGATTATTTAAACATTCTATTAGCCTTCAAATTGGCAACTGCGAACTAAAAAACGATCAAACAAACAAACAAACAGAAACAATTATGACTGTTTCAATGTTCTTCATGTTATTTTTGTAAATTAGTTGATTAAATCTGTTACCTTTAATTTATAAATTACATTCTAACGTACGAAATTCCCAATCACAAGTACGCTTAAATTTTAATCACTTATTGTAAGGTCAAAATTCTAATAGGGGTAAATTTTCTTACTGTAGGTTCGGCGGTGCTAAAGTGGGACTCAAGGTGCTAAACTGAGTCTGGTGCTAAAGTGAGACTCAAAAAGGTCATTGCACGGTCAAAGGTGCTAAAGTGGGACTCAGCCTTCGGGACGTGTTCTGAAAGTTAATTTATGAAAACAGAACATAAAGAAACTATCAAAAACAGTGTTTAATGAGGTAAGAATACGATATTCATGAGTTTGAGTTAATTTTGGGATTTCACGTTTTTGCCTTGGAATGTGAAAATGATTGCGAATATTACTCAAGTAGAGTTAATAATTCCATACCCTGGGTTTATTTTACTGGGGGGGGGGGGCCGGGGCCCCCCCACTTTTTGGGCCCCCCACTCGAGCACCTCCCCCCCCCACTTTTTTTGGGCTTCCCCCCCCCCCCCACTCACTATAGGGTGCCCAGAAAATGCCAAACAGGGTTCATGCGGACTTTTCAGTTTCAATTTCCAGGTTTTTCCTGGTTTTTCAAGGTGTTCTGCGTCAATTTTCCAGGTTTTGTATTATTAAATTTTGATCAAATTAGTGTAAATTTGGAGCATTTTTGGGGTCAGCACCTTAAAACCAGCGATGCACTGGACCAAAGCCCGACAACCAGGCCCCTGTCCCGACATTTAAAGTAATGGTAAACCTGGGCTGGTTTTTCCGGAAAAATGCGGAAAACTAGTTTTTCGGCTTTTCCAGTGTTTTCTCCTTTTTCGATTATCCCAATGGCCAATGGCTTTAAACTGCTTCTAGAGCGTCAAATTTTAACGAATTAAAGAGTTAAACATTATTTTAAATCTACAAATAAAAATCTAGACCGCTTCAAAGAATTTTTAGAATTTTTCAATTTTTTAAATTAATTTGGAAAACTTTCGGAAAAATTTCAACATTTTCGCTAAATTCTCAGAAATATTTAAACGTATCGGGTTTTCCGGTGCCCATCGTGCAGTAACTATTGGCATTTTCAATCAAGCTTTTGGAAATGTGAAAGCTAAAAATAGGTTAAATCTTCACAAAAGTTGTAGTTCGCTAAAGTGTTCGACGGCGTACATTTACAAAAAATCGCTTCGCGTTATATACGCAATAAAAGCACTTTCACGTTTGATGCACCCAAATAATGTAAAACCTGGTCAGAGTAGGGTGTATTTGATACTCATTCTGGGCTACGAAACATGTATTATGATGGTATGTACAATTGCTCTTATTTTTGAAAATTTTTTGAAAAATGGGCGTTTTCCACATGGCATGAAAATTCCTGGAAGGGTCTACAATTTCGGGGGACTTCCCCACATTCTCCCCCCCCCCCTGGCTACGCGCTTGCGCAAGGGTCTGGGGAGAGTCACCCAAAAACTGAAGACAATTTTTAATTTTGGAGTAAGTTTGCTCTTAAAAATTTTGAATTGTTTTGCTTGCACAGTTAAGAAGATTTCGCATTTTAGTTTGCTATGTCAAGTCAAAATAGAAATAAAACAACACATATATACATAGAACATGTGCTTAGGCAGAAAATATATAAGCAACTGCAGACAAAAGAATGAATGTAGAATCGAAGAAGTAAGCGGGGGTCTAGAAGGAGGCAGCCCCACCCCCCAAGAAGAAGCCACCGTCAAAACTATATACAGCAAATTGTCTCAAGAACTTAATTTAGACCACCCTTGAATTCCAATAACAGAATTTCTCGGCTGCATTTTTGTGCTCGATTGCGTAAATGCTTTTTCAAAACATCGTGCAACCAACGGGAAATTTGGGTGGGTGGATGAGGAGCTGCACAAAAGTAGAAAAAGTTTTTATAAGAGGACCTCTTGGATAAATTTTCAGTATAATATTCGATAATCGTAATTATTGGTAATGTTCGCCTTTAAGTTTTCAGTTTTTTGTGGTATAAAAATAAAATTAAAAATAAAAAGTGTAAGGAAAGGCGTATTGCTATAAAACACACAATGCCAAGTAGAAAACTATGTACAAACCAAGAGTGAAAAGCTGACAAACCGGGCTATAAAAAAATCACAATTCGGGCAATTTTTTTTAAATTTCAATGGTAAATATAAGAACTTTGGCGAAATTTTGCAATAATCCCCAAATTCCAGGTTTTCCAGGTTTTTCCAGGTGTTTACCCAAATTCCAGGTTTTTCCAGGTATTTCCAGGTTTTTCCAGGTCGCATGAACCCTGGCCAAATTTTAAGGAATTTTGGTCAAAATTTTCAAAAATTTTCCGGCTTCGCCGGAAATAATTGATGAAAAATCGCCTTTTTTGGTGCTATAACTTGATTTTTGAGCACTTTTAAGCATAGTTATAGCAGTGTATGAGGAAAACAGGCTATTTATACAGCATTTTTAGCATTTTTGGCTCATTTTATTTCCCCCCCACTTTTCGACCTCCCCCCCCACTAGTGGGGGGGGGCCCCCACTTATTTTTGCCTAAAGTAAACCCAGATACCTAACAGTGGAGTGTTCAACCAAAACTGTTAAAATTTATGGAATTGTTTACTTTGCGAAGTGCGTAACTACGAAAATCACAGACCAGGTCTAGTAGAACCATCAAGGTATACAGAAGTCACCTGTCCTTTGCTTTACAGCATCACCTGTGAAAATACTAGATTCCTGCAATCAATACTGGAACCTTTCTAAGCGCTTGTGTAACTCCATTACCCCTGTGGGGCTACTTAATATCGTGAAAACTGCTTCTGTGCATGCAAAAACAAGAAATAACGCAACTTTTAGTACATTGTGTCATTTTGGAGTGACCGGAAAAAAGAAAAAATGGAAAAAACGGAAAAAAGGTTTTTTGCCGGCAATCTTTTTTTCGGAAAAAACCAACCCTACAAGATACGATTTACAATCTACAACAATCTAGTTGTGATTGTTAAAAATTCACATTTTCTTTGCTGTGCGTAGGAAGAGATGCCACAGAGCTCTCCGTTCAGCATAACACGTCTTTAGGACTATATATATGGCCAATACTTGACTGTCGGATCAGTGCTGTTGAAACTGATCTTGCTCTGATCTGAAAATCTTGCTATATTAGATTTTTCAAAAAATAGTTTTGGAAGTCGAAAGTCAATGTTTGCTGTTATCTCTGAAACCGTAAAGAATCAAAGAATGCTCTCAAGAACAAAGTTGTAGGTCTTGGTAGGTAAGACGGTTCAAATGACTATATATGTAAGAGGATTCAAATGACTGAAAGTTTGTCTGTGTAGGGTGACCGTAGTGCAACTTATGGTGGATTAATCTAATTTCTCCAAAACTCATATTTTAACGCCGCGACTTTTCAAAAATGTTTTCTAGGCTAAATGATGTAACTGTAACAAATTTGAATGAATTTCAACGACAATTGTGCTTTTAAAACCCAAAAATACACGAACCCGAACCAGCACCTTAAATATCTAATTCAGTTTACAGATATACGTAGTTTAGCCGAAAGGTGCATTCATAGTTCCTGTCGCAAGCAGACGCGCGTACGTAAGCATCTGCATGCGTTCGAGAGAATGAATTCGTTACAACTGGTTTTAAACGGCTAAAGCGGCATGTTACGATCCGAGGCGTCGACGCGCGTCTCTATGCATTCACGACTACGAATGCACCTTTAAAATTATATCCTGGATACTCAAAAATAGGCCTGTCCCCTGAACAAAATTAGCTAAGCGAATTTAGTTTCGGTGTTTCTAAGAGTTTCAGTGGTAGACAACCCCATTGTATCTCTGCATAAAGCGTTTATTTATGTCACCACTAACACAGATTACAGGCAAATATCCTCACATTGACCTATGGAATAATTAAGCTTTTTAATATCTTCAATTAAACTAAATACAGTTTAAACAAACTGTTAGACATATATTCTTTGGGCGCTTGTTCATTGCTTTGCACTGCATTGTACGTACTTTGCTTGCAATGTAAAGCACAGGATACTTGCTTGGCACATTCTCTCGGATTAATTTCAAACACTCAATACTTTTCTCAGAGAAACAATGCATGCTCTGCTAAGCTCATTACAGTTGAGTTCGCAATTCCTAGGCTTACCAATGAAATAAATATAAATGACGTTAAGGTGATGATTCCTTTTGGAGACATCAAATTTGAACCATTACTACTCATTCATTACTTGGAGTTAAGAAGTCATCTTTATACCAAAATGGAGCTTAGCATTTTCTCTTTCCAGTGAATGCGACTTGCATGAAGAGTGTATATTTCATGTGCGCTAATTCCAGGAAATTCCACAAGATTTAACTAGGTAAACCATTGAGCACAAAAATCTAGAAGCTAGACTTTCTGGCATTTGTCGGAAATGTAACTGTAAGATATAATCTGGTAAACCTTCCTCCCAAAATTCATAACCGCCAATAATAACAGTAATGAAGGCGGTCATACCTCAAGCTCATCATCTTCATCATCACTATCACTTGACTCCTCATCAGCTTCTTTCAACCAAGTTACAAATGGTTCGGCCTTCTCACGAATGGCCTTATTATCTTCCTTGGACACATATCGCTTAGATGACTAAAACGTAAAAGAGACAAATCTAATCTATTAAATAGGTGAAATCTAAAATGCTGTAAGCTATCGTTATCGTCATAACGTATTGGGAAAAGAACGGCTACCTGACAGTGAGTGCCAGCAACGTTCAAGTCTCACACTATCAGTACTACTGGCGGAGAATGAAAGTGCAAATTGTAATAAAGCACTACTTAGTATTACTTAGTATTACAGGTATACTTGCAATTACAAAAAGGCTTAGGAACACAACTATACTGATTAGTCGGACTGCCACACCGATTCTAGCATTGGTAAGACTACATGCACCTATTATAATAAGTAAAAGTGTGACAAACGCCACTCTTAGCTATCAGGCGCGGTACATGATCTGCACGGTAACGGCCTACCCCCCCCCCCTACAAACTGGACCCTAGCGATCACCCAACAACTTGGACCCTAGTGATCTCCCCACAAAAATTGGACCCTAACCCCCCCCCCCACAAAACAGCCCCTAACGGATTTCATTCACTATTGTATGACTTGTGGGGGGTCATTTCATTAGTGTCTGTTTGGTAGGGGGAAGTCGTTTCACTCATTCACTAGGGTCTGTTTTGTGGTGGGGGTTGACTAGGGTCTGTTTTGTGGTGGGGGTTGACTAGGGTCTATTTTGAGGAGGACCACTAGGGTCCAATTTGTGGGGGGGATCGCTAGGGTCCAGCTTGTGGAGGGGGCTAGGCCGTTATCGTGCAGATCATGTCCCGCGGCTGATAGCTAAGAGTGTGGTGCTCGTCACACTCATAGTTATTATTATGTTCTCTAGTTTAGGCTCCGCCATTGTTTTACCTAACTACTAGTTGCATGATCCAAGATGCATGCAAGAATACAAGCACATCTATAGACAGCTATAACCATTACCCACAACCTACTTCATAAAAACTTCCTCCAACCTCCGTGAAAATTTCACACAAACTGTCAGATTTAGACAGTGGAAACTGAGAAAACTGTATCGACATCAACTTTTTATATAGTGAATTTAAAGCGAAGCATTAAAACAACCGAAGCTAATAAAATGTATTTGTGTCGGCCCGCTCACCTTTCCTGCCCATTCAATGATGACTTCTTCGTCCAGAATGTCCACATCATAAAGTGCCTTTAAAATGTGTGGCGTCTTGACCAAAAGAACATCTTTCTGGTCAGTAATCAGCGATTCCAAACCACCAAGCAGATACTTCTGAGCCTTGCCATTTTCATGAGTGAACTAAAACCGCACAACAACGCTTTTCACCGCCATTCATTGAATCAAGACTTGACAGAAAATAACCCTTTAAAAATGTGACAAGCTAAGAAGTCAAAAATTTTTTCAGTGCAGCAAAAAGTTGTAAATAAACAGTCCTAGACCGGTGGCACGAAAATAGCATCCTGGTATTTCAATTTCAATAAACAATCATGAATTTGGAGAAGCCCGTAACAGTGAAGCATTAACAATATATACATTACAAATTTTCATTTCGTAGTTGGGAAATGACGATCTAAAATATTGCAAGCTAAAGAAGCGACACGTTTTAAAATAATAAAACATTGCATGTTCAAGAAGCGAGAAACAAGAGACCAATTCTTCAATTAGAATTCAGTGTCGTAGTGGCCCCCACCCAGGCTGAAAACACTTCTTGGATTGAAGTTCCTGCTTATTAAAAATGTCATGCTCACTCAAACTAACACATTTATTTCATTTTAGGTGAACTCCTTTTGATGGACCTAGCTATCCCGCGATGCTTAGTTCAATAATCGGCGCAAATAGCAACGCTTCCAGTGCTTACGTACTCTAAGAAACAAGTTTCGGTGCTTCTGTATTTGCGAGATGACATCTTGCTTATCCAAAAGCGACCGGCACAGGAGGAGAACCGCTTTATCTCTGATGTCTAAACGCTCGGCCTCACCAACAATTACCCGCCAATCCATTTCATTTTCAGCTATCTTTTTCTGTAATAACACAGTATAACAGTATAGTAAAGCGGTATTGATGTAGAGATGAGCTACCTTCTTTCTACATGGAGATTTCATATCCTGACAGTTTACTCTGGAAATATATCCTCGCTATTTCCTAGTGACGGTTACCCACGTCCTAGGTTTCAGATCTTCCCTGCCAGAACAGAGTTCCCGTAACATAGCAGTTTGTGAACAAATCTTTCAAAGCTTCTGGCTCGGTACAAAGATGACGTTTTTAAAGCCTAAACTTTAGTCAAAAACTCCTTGTTTTGTGCAGCAGCAAAACATATTTCCAGCTCAGAAATCGGAGTGGTTTCCCTAAAAACGGAACGGCACATTTAAAATATGGTAGCAGCAGCGCAAAATGTTTTCCTTCTGTAAGCTTTTGGTCTGTGAAAAATAGGGTTTTGAAGGTGAAATTTTGAAATCGGTGCCTTCTAGCATACTTTAGCTATTTTAAGCTTAAATTAGTTAAAAAGTTAATTTTTTAGCTCAGCAAAAATCCAGAAACTTTCGCTGAGAAAAAGGCCAAATATAAGCAAGACTGTCACAAGCGAAAGAGTAAGACTCACAAAAACGATCCGAATCTAAAGGTTAAAACAACGAAACTACTTTAACAGAATAAAAATCATTAAAATCTACAAAATAATATATATGCAACTGTGACTGGCCAAAAATTTTTGGGCCGGATCGTGAGCTGGGGCCGTGCCGTATTCACAAAAATTAGTAACAGATAGCCCGATTTGTAACTAGGTTTAAGGGGTTATTTGCAGCTACTAATAAAGCTTGTTCTAACTACAGCTAATTGTAAGCTATATAGGAAACTCTTAAGACAAGTACAACGGTTAAAATTATTAGTTTTTAAAAAGTTTCTAAGCATTCCAATCGATAAACAGTACATAACTTAAACTTTAACAATTTTCAATATCTATAAAATTTGTCAGCAGCCCTGTCTATAACTAGGACTAGGCCTATCCATAGGTAGGGTTAATACCATGTTTTTAGAATACAACTAGGGCTGTTTATAACTAGAGGTTAGGGTATCTGTAATTAGACATAGGACTATTCCTAGGTACAAATAGGGCTATCTGTTCTGTAGCTAGAAATAGGAGTAGTTGAAGCTACTGTTAGGCTATTTGTAACTAGAGATAGGCCTATTCCTAGTTATAGATAGGACCTAATCTGCATTTGAGACTACGGTGCCAGGTCTTCTCCAGTTTGAAGGATGTGCTCAAAACACATCGTATTCAGCAGCAGCTGTTCAATTCAAATGAACTTGAGCGACACCACCGCTGACATAATTTCAACATGTGATTTTCCTGTCTTGATCAAGGTTACCGCAAATTCAATAATTAAGAATAGACAGAATATATTCGGAGCTAGTTTGGAAGACGAGAGAAAGCCGGAGCTCAGGTTACTCCGGAAAAGTCTGCTTTCATAACAGCCTTTTGCAGTGTATGTACCCACCTGTAAGAATTCGTAAAACATGTCCAAGCGCTCTCCAAGAGGCTTGTCCAACTCTTCATTCATGGCCAAAGCAGCAATTCCTCTGGACAGCTCTTTCTGGCGTTCCTGGAAGTCCTCGGGATTCACAGACCAATCCTCCTCTCCGTCCTCACCACTTCCGCCTCCATCAGGAGAATCCTCAAATCAAATAACAAAGCAAACACCGTACCAAAAATATGCTTCACATCCAAACTGTTTACTCGGACCCCTAAAGGAGCTTAATTGTATAATATAAATGCGTAACAAATTCTGAACAAATCCCGCTCCAGCATTAACTCCATAACCCATTTTGTTGTGGCTGGCTATCATCTCAACAAAGCCCTCTACTTACGAAATCATCATTAAGGCTAAAAAGATACTCGTTTTAGAAAGAGTGCGGTACAATAACTAGCCGTGGCACTCTGTAAACAACTTTAACGTCACCATTAGACCACTTTCCTGGGCTATAACACGACCGTGTCGAATATTGGATGGAAGATCTGTCAGTCAAAGTTTAACAAAAACCACAAATATAGCTCACCCCAAAACCAAAATCATCCTCAACATTGGTGGTTCCATTTGTCTCAGTGGTGGGTGTTCCAGCACCATTATCCGCTTTACCTGCCTTCTTAGAGCGTCGGTCCTTCTTCCCTAAAAAACATGCAATCAGCACCAAGTTTCGCAGCCATAAAGTAATTCATTAAAAGCAGCAAAAATAGAAAAATACTGTTTAAAAATTTAATTGCATGGACATTTATATGTGTTTAGAAATAAAAAGCTTGAATGAGTCAATTTTCGGAGAAAATTCCATTTTTGCCTAAAAATGTGTAATGTCTGGTTCTTCGAAGTGAACAGATGTCTGGTTCTTCGAAGTGAACAGAATTATATATATCAAGACACAAGAACGATTTTATTGCAAAACTAAGTTCTGGCCGAAACGAAATATCTTCAGGTCCCCCCCATCAGATCCTGGATCCGCTAGTTCCTCGTATTGTACTACTAGTGCTGCTGTTGTATCAAATGGGGTGAAACCATACTTACTTAGCCACAATGGAAACCAAGTATATAATCAAGTCAAAATGGAAAACAAGTGATCAAGTCGAAATGTATACCAACACATTAATAGATGATTGCAACGAAAGCCTAAGGGAACAATGGTTTTCTCATTTCAATGGGTAGTGACTATTTCTAGCGTATACACAACTAGGAGGAGGAAGAGGAACAAGAGGGTAAGCGTGCCGTACTTGGACACAACCGCCAAGAGAAAGTGCTGCAGAGACTACCTGGCTTTTTCCTACAGGGGAGGGGGGGTGGTGCCCCCCCAGAAATCCGTTCCCCCCCCCAGGATTCGGGCCTTCCCCCCCAGAACCCCCCGCCTACCCTAAAGTGCCCGGAAAAATAGGGTTTTTAGGGCAAATTTTGAAAAATTTTTCCGGCTTCGCCGGATTTTTACCCATTTTTAAGCATTTTTGAGCTGTTTTAAGCTTAAATTTAAGTTAAATATAGTGAATTTTTAGCTCACCAGGAAAAAATATAGTCAAGGGGGGGGACATAAATAGGAAAGCAAGCCTCCAACTTTTTCTTCGTTTGGATTTGGATCGGTTTGAGTATACCGTTACGTACCGTGGGCAAATACCTATCCAATCGTATATTCAAACTTCTCTTACAGCTCTCTCAGCTTTGGCAGTAACAGGATTTGTCCATGTTATTTTACCCGCGAATCGGGGAAAAAACATGGTGCGGGGAAAAAACATGGCACGGATTTCTAGCAAGCAACCATTTAGAGTGGTTTAAAAGCGTTGTTTCAGCTGTTTTTAGCGTGCAAAACTACCTAGGCACCATTCTAGCGTCACAACAAGCTTAAAACCCGATTTTTTGGTCAAAACGCCAAATCCGCCGTACCTAACCTGTTTGGGCATGAAACCTGCTGGGAACTGGCCATAATATGCAGAATATCGCTAGAAATAAGTTAGTAGTGTTAAAAATTGCAATATCCCATCATTTTTTAAGTTTTTTCAAAATTTTCATTTTTACCATAGAAACTTACAACCAAATTGTATGAAACCTGGCATGTTGATGCTGCAAATCAAATTTTCGAGCTAGAAGCTTCAAAAATGCTCAAAGTTGGCATATTTTGAGTTTTTTAGCGGTTTTCAAGCATTCTCTTTCCCATAGAAGCATTAGTTACGCCTTCCTGAAGCATACGCAATAATTTGAAAATTTGGTCACCATGTTTTTCCCCGCTCTAGTGGACCCTATGTGGGGGAAAAAACATGGTCAAATTTTTTACTGGGTGCACGTAGGGGAAAACCACTATTGCCATGTGATAGAGCAAGTCGAATTATGCCCGCATGCAAATTTATAGTAGCCAAAGTTGGATGGTTGGTTAGATATATACTTGCAAACTTTCGAAAATCCTTAGCATTTTGGCCAATTTTGGGAGGTCAACTTTGGTCAAGTACTGTACTTACAGAATCAAACTTAGAAACCAATCTGGTACTGTAGGGTATACTTCTAGACTTGCTCTTTCTAATGGGCTATACTAGGCAGCTGCAACTGCTATGGTTGGGGAGTAGGCGACCATGTTTTCCCCCTCTTTTCCGTCATGTTCCCCCCCCCTGACTATAGCTATTTTTAGACATTTTTCTAAAAAATTTTCTTCCCCCCCCCAGAAATTTTTGCCTAGGAAAAACCCAGACTACTAGCCTGGAAAAGATACAAACAGTATCGAAACCAGGCATAGTCTGATTAAGGGGTGATGCTCCTTGTATCAAAAATCTAATCTTCACGTAATTGGCTCAAAAATTATCGATTGATACCCCCTCCCAACCTTACACTTACAAATGTTACAGCCATTTAAAATTTCTGCGATTTTTTTACTGGGTATGGGGCTGGGAGCGCCCGCCCGCGCCCCCACCCACTTTTTGGGCTTCCCCCCCCCGCCCCACTCACCCTAAAGTGCCCAGAAAATGCCAATTTTTAGGATTTTTGGTCAAAAATTTCAAAACTTTTCCGGCGTTACCCAAAAAAACCGGTTGAAGAATACTATTATACCTTAAATGAAACATCGGAATTCTAGCAAAATCGAAAGAATTCTTACTAAAGTTAGAAACTGAATTTTGAAAAAATCTCTTCGACAAGATTTGCTACAAAATGAGCAGGGGCGTATCCAGGTAGGTCCTGGGCTTTTTGTAGGCGAAAAAAGTGGGGGTGGGGAAGTGGGGGGAACCCAAAAAGTGGTCTAAAATTGGCAAAAATTCAGTAAAAATAGCCTATTGCTATAACGATGCTAAAAAGTGCTCAAAAAGTGAGTTTGAGTACCAACCAAAATAGACGATTTTTGACCAACGATTTGATTTTTGACCAACGATTTGGCTTGACCTTGAAATTTGGCATTTTCTGGGCACCTTATAGCTGTGTTTTTTTTCGTCGAAACTTTTTGCGAACTTTTATATACGCAGTCCTCCAAAATTTTTTGCGGAATTTCGCAAAAAATTGCGAAATAGTTATTTTTTAGTATTTTAAAGATAACTAATGAATTATAGTAATTTGGGTGTATTTAAACACATTTTCAATATTTAACGCATGGTATTAACCAAGTTATATCTATTTTTCGAAAGTCGAAGCATGTATAAGCGTTTTTTACAAGTATACTTGATAGTGAAGAGACGCGGGGGTCTGGGGGCGGAGCCAAGGCCGCACCCGGGGGGGGGGTTTCAAGGGGTCTAGACAGCCCCTTTTGGGATGACAAAATGGCAAATTTTTGCTATTTTTATGGCTATTTATTATTAAAACAGCTATTTTTAAAAAATTTTCGCGCCTTCGGCGCGATCATTTAGAAATTTACGTCTAATGTACTGTTCTTGGGCAAAAATGCAAAAAATTTACAATTTCTGGAGGGCTCAGCCCCCCAGACCCCCCGTTGCATTTTACCTTGGACCCCCCTTTCAAAATCCTGGGTGCGGGCCTGGGCAGAGCCCCCAGAAGCTGAGAAAATTTTGTAAAACCGAGGAAAATCCTTAGTGGAAATTCTCAAAAGTTTAGTTTCGACTGTCAGTAAAATCCTAAGATATAAGCAAACTGCTAATAGGTTTATAATGGTTTAAAATTAAGGTATGTTATGGTTTCAAGACTAAAAGAATTTCATTGCATAGCTGTCACTAGGCATTCTAACTCGGCTAAGATTGAAAGGTGTCTACGTACATAGAAATAAGCGCCGAAGGCGCGAAATTTTTTGAAAATTTTCATCAAAAAGTATCAGAAACACGTTTATTTTTCATCTGAGACAACTGAAAATGTCTACTCAAAGACAAAATTTTTTGCGGAACTTTACGCAGAGCTCCGAAAAAAGTTGCGGAATTTTCAAAAAAAGTGCGGAATTTCGCAGTTTTTTCGCAAAAAAAACACAGCCTTATAGTGAGTGGGGGGAATAAACCCAAAAAGTGGGGGTGGGGCCGAGTGGAGGGGAAGGGGTCCAGTGGGGGGGGGGACCCAAAAAGTGGGGGACGCACCCCCCACCCCAGTAGAAAAAGCCCAGCAGGTCCAGGGGGTCCGCACCCCAGTTTTAGGAGAAAAATTAATGTTTTAGCTATTTTACTTATTTAGACACAGTCAAATTTAAATATACCAGGGTATTTTTAGGAATTTTTCCGGGGGGGGGGGGCTGCTTCCCGCCCCCCCCCCAGGGGCCGTGAGGGTGGGGGGGGGGGTGGGGGTGGAAGAAATTTTCGGGGGACGTTTTGCAAAAATGAGCCAAAAATGATATTTTCCTCGAAAATTTAAATTTTGCATTAATTTTTGATGCACAAACGTTACTATCGTTGTTTTCATCCAGTGCAAATTGTGACCATGTCTGGAAAAGTTTGGATCTGTACACCTTTTCAAAATCCTGGATAAGTCTCTGAAAATGCAGTATGATTCATAGTATGATAGTACGTATGATTCAAACAGTTCTGATTTGAGTAAATTATCGTTGCCAAAAGCAAATATCTAAAGTTCCGATTTTGGCTATTTTTAATAGGCAAAAACGGGTGTCTACTTTCATTCCTAGTCTAAATGATCTACAATTTCAATGGAATGTGTAGGGCCGTAAGGGGGTATCAGTGGCCCTCGACTCGAACAAAATTCGTGAAGGTCTAACTTTTGACCCAAGTAGCAACCCGTAAAGTTGGTCTGGTAAATGTGTGATCACATTTTGACATCCTCTTTATTTTTGATGTCCAAGGATTTCCACGTGGGTCTGAGGATTGGTGTTGCAGTGCCTTTTACCTACTTTTCGACTGCAAATTCACACGAGGACATTGCTTCACACCAGGAGGAAATTGCTTTACCTTCTCCTGCAGTACTGGGATCTGCATCAGGTGGATTTTTTATTATGTAGGTAGCCAGTTTATGCTTCTGATCAATTGTTCCAGCATATCCACACGCCTTACAAGCTTGATAAATCTGGTTTTTTCGGACAGTCTGAAACACAATTCATACTCCAAACCAAATTCAATCACAGATACCATAATGCAAAAACTAACTACTCACTCACCATGCTTGGTTTAATTTATCTGGGGGCCCCTGTTTTTGCCCCGCCCCATTTTTGGGGCTTCACCCCCACTCACACAAAAGGTGATCAGAAAATGCCAAATCTTGACGACGCCAAAAATTAGTTATAGCAGTATACATAGAAGACTGCCATTTTTCTAGTGGGGGGGGGGTGTGCCCCCCACCTTTCGGTCTCTCTTCCACTTTTCGGCAAGCCAACGCCCACGTTTTTGGTAGTTTTATATACAGGTCAAATTTTCAAAATTTTTTCAATTTTTAGATAATTTATAGACATATGAGTTCATTTTAAGCTTGAAAACAGCAATTTTTTGCGTTTTTATAGCCATGGGGGGGAAACCCACTTTTTCGGATCTTGGCTGGAACTTTTTTGTTATAAGGGCTAGCTGAGAACTCTATATACCATCGTACTTGGCGTACTTAGAACTTTCTTTGAAGCCCATTTGCACTTCTCTAGGTTGTACCGTTAGGCCGGTATAATGCAAAAAGTAGCGGGGGGGAAAAACCCAATGGGGGGAAAAACCCAAATGGGGGGAAAATAAACCCACCCCTCACAGGTCCTAAAAATTGTCGTAGCGCGATTCTGACACTTCCTGTGTAAAATTCAACTCTTTTTTAGTTAGTATGAGTCAAAAAACCCGACCTAGGTAGCTTTTTTTGAGATCTCATGTGCCATTGAAAATGCAGCATCAAATGGACAGGTTTCATAAAGTTTAACACATAAACATAGGGCAATTTTTAAAAAATGCTAAAAACGATGTAATTTGATAAAACTTATTATTCTAACGTGTAGAGAATGGTTTTTTACGTACAATTGGCTATTAAAAGTCACAATTAGACCTCTGCTGGGTCAACCAGCAGCGAAATTGCACTTTTAGGGTTTTATGCCTCTAGCTACCCAAGTATTCAAAATTGTCCAAGTCTGACAGCATAGGGTGACGCAGCGTCCTCGATAATATCGTACTACAGTCCCGAATTGTTTCCCAGTTGAGCTGGTAAAAAATTTTTCAAAAAAATTTGGGTGGGTTTTTCCCCCCAAAGTGGGTTTTTTCCCCCGCCACGTTTGGCAATGTGCCAGTCTAACGGTGCATCGGATCGGTCTAATTTTTGCTGTGTGCAAAGAGGAAGACTTGCCATCATTGCAGATATTTGCAAAACTTTTCTAGCCCAACCCTGTCAAAAGTTACATCGGTCCAAACTTTTGCCAAATTTTTGGAAGGTTGGACCAAAAAGTAGGTATCATTTTCAAAATGTCATAAAATGAGCAAGAGTGAACCAAATGACCTGATCTTTGCACACATAGGTTAGAAAGAGTCGCGCTTTCTGCTGGTATGTTTTGGAGCTCCTAGCTCCAACCCGTGACCCAGGAGGCGGGTGGGTTTTTTTCCCCCCAAAAAGGGGGTGGGTTTTTTTTCACCCCATGGCTATATAGCCATGGGGGGAAAAAAACCCACTTTTTCGGATTTTGGCTGGAACTTTTTTGTTATAAGGGCTAGCTGAGAACTCTATATACCATCGTACTTGGCGTACTTAGAACTTTCTTTTAAGCCCATTTGCACTTCTCTAGGTTGTACCGTTAGGCCGGTATAATGCAAAAAGTAGCGGGGGAAAAAAAACCCAATGGGGGAAAAAAAACCCAAATGGGGGGAAAATAAACCCACCCCTCACAGGTCCTAAAACTTGTCGTAGCGCGATTCTGACACTTCCTGTGTAAAATTCAACTCTTTTTTAGTTAGTATGAGTCAAAAAACCCGACCTAGGTAGCTTTTTTTGAGATCTCATGTGCCATTGAAAATGCAGCATCAAATGGACAGGTTTCATAAAGTTTAACACATAAACATAGGGCAATTTTTGAAAAATGCTAAAAACGGTGTAATTTGATAAAACTTATTATTCTAACGTGTAGAGAATGGTTTTTTACGTACAATTGGCTATTAAAAGTCACAATTAGACCTCTGCTGGGTCATCCAGCAGCGAAATTGCACTTTTAGGGTTTTATGCCTCTAGCTACCCAAGTATTCAAAATTGTCCAAATCTGACAGCATAGGGTGACGCAGCGTCCTCGATAATATCGTACTACAGTCCCGAATTGTTTCCCAGTTGAGCTGGTAAAAAAATTTTCAAAAAAATTTGGGTGGGTTTTTTTTCCCCCCAAAGTGGGTTTTTTTTCCCCGCCACGTTTGGCAATGTGCCAGTCTAACGGTGCATCGGATCGGTCTAATTTTTGCTGTGTGCAAAGAGGAAGACTTGCCATCATTGCAGATATTTGCAAAACTTTTCTAGCCCAACCCAGTCAAAAGTTACATCGGTTCAAACTTTTGCCAAATTTTTGGAAGGTTGGACCAAAAAGTAGGTATCATTTTCAAAATGTCATAAAATGAGCAGGAGTGAACCAAATGACCTGATCTTTGCACACATAGGTTAAAAAGAGTCGCGCTTTCTGCTGGTATGTTTTGGAGCTCCTAGCTCCAACCGGTGACCCAGGAGGCGGGTGGGTTTTTTTCCCCCCAAAAAGGGGGTGGGTTTTTTTCACCCCATGGCTATACCTGAAAAATGCCAATTTTTCGCTAAAACGTTAGATATATTTACAAGTATAAAAATGCTCCGATGGAGCATGAAAAATGTAATATCGGTGACATTAGGTTTTACGCGGACAGATGACCAGATTTTAAAACGTTAACACGGGAGGGGCAGGTTGTAAATGACACTAGGACTAGGACTAGGTTCAAAGAGCACTAAGACAGCTAACTAGCTAACTAGAGACTAACACTAGCACATGGACCAGCTCCGCTGAACAACCCATAGTCGCGGAAACTGCAATTCAGCAACTGCAATTTAAAAACAGTTCGCTTAACAATCAGTATGACTTGCAACTATTACGTACTACTACGTACTGTATAGCGCGGCGGGAAAAAAACCCAATCCGATAAGGGGGAAAAACCCATCGCCAGTGTGAGTCACCCATATGAGCTAGATCGGATTTTAATAGCCTATCTTAAGGAGCGTCCAAAACTACCCTAGAGGGTGTATTATTGTAGTTCCCCCTGCCTCTCAGCAAATTTTTTGGGACTTTGAAAATTTTGGAATTTTTGGTCCCAACATGGGGGTCAGGCAGGGTCAACTTTGGGGGGTCACCCTGAACTACTGGAAAGACTTAGCCCAAAACGGATTATAGTTTCACAGAGGACATGTCTCGAACTTCACGATGGTGTATGCCATTTGGCTCTAATACCTGTGGTGCGACCTGGGGGTGACCTAGACTCGGCGGGAAAAAAACCCATGTGTGGGAAAAAACCCAAATTTCAAAATGAAATTTTTTACTAACCATTAGCAGCAAAGGAAAAATTCATGCATTTCTTAGCTCAGTAGAGCCTCCTGATTAATTTGGCATAGATTTTACCTAGGTTTGACCTTCCATGTGAGGTCCAGGTGGCCAAAATCTGAGATGGTGCCATTTCAAGCCAAATTTTCAAATTTCGCCAAAGACCGCTAAATTTTTCACTAAAATAGGTCGGGTTTGGCTTTAAATGCAATAAAACCACGTTTTCTATGTGATAGGATGCTTAAACTGCAGAAATTAAGCAAATTTCAAAAATTTCCAAAATTTGCCTATGTTTACGTGTTAAACATACGAAATTTTGAAAGGTCAACTTGACATGATTTTTTGCAAAAATATTGGTATTTTTTGATGCAGATGTACTAAAAATGACCCACTCTTTCGAATGGTATAGTCAAAACCGTTCTGGCATGCTTGCAGCAAAAAATTCGGCTGGGTTTTTTTTCCCGCCCATGGGTTTTTTCCCGCATTGGGTTTTTTCCCCATCGGTTTGGTCGAAAATTTCTCACCAACGGTAAGCGATAGAGAGACGTTTTATGGCTCGTTTTGAAGCTCTTCGCAAGGCCTCATGGTAGTTATCGTTAGATTTTCGATTTGTCGCTTAATAAAAAAGTTACAGCTAAAATTCGAAAATTTGGGTTTTTTCCCGCCGCGCTATACGTTATCTAACTGTGCTCGCAATTGTACTTACATAATAGTAATGGTAAATGTGTCAACACAGTTTTCGCATTAAATGACGACGTTAGTTACATAGTTATTAAGTTAAGGGCGCACCAGAAAACTCCCTATAGACAAAGTTTTGAGAGGATAAGTAAAGTCTGCTAATTATGGACCATCTGGAAGCGGGTGCCGACCTGACCCTCCAGACGGTCAGCTGGAACCAGCCCAGGTACTTGGATCAATCGGGCAGCAAAACTCGTAGCGGGAATCGATTCTCCGTCGCCAAAAACCTTTGTATGCAAAATCTGAGCCACCCACGAGGCAAAGTAAGCGAAAAAATTAAGTTCAAAATTGAAAACAAAATTCACCAACTTTGGCCGGCCTGTACCCAAAAATTACGCGTCGGGCCGGAAAATCATATAGCATTTGAACGAGACCCCGATATGTGTACTATTTAACCATATAGGCAGTAGTGCCACATATATATAGCCCTGTCTGACTTACTAAGGCGCTTTTGCAGCAAACATTTTGGATATTTTAACGTTTTGGCCGACTTTGGCCCCCAGTCAAAATTTTTTCCGGCTCCGGGAAGCATAAAAACTAGTTGATTTTTTATTTTTGATTTTACTACAAGAAATGGTTTGCATAAGCAAAAATTTTTCTATCTGTAGTTATTCAAGCTACAAAACCCTCTAATGAGACATCAAAAGAGCGAGAAAAACATCACTTTCGTAAGTGATTTTTGGCACAACTTTTTAACGGGGATGAAACTTCCCACACATACCAAACTTGACACCTACAATTTTTTGCGCATAATCTGCTCAGCCTTGTTTTACACAGTCATTCGACCATTTTCACTCATATTATAGGAGTCGCTACCGCGACATAGATATAGACTTCTACATAGCTTAGGAGACTCTTGAAACACAACTCTCCCAGATATATACCATCTAACTTAGTAAGGAGAATTTTTTGCAAAACAGCACTGTTTTATAATTATGTATATAATATGTTAGTATATATGTAATATGAGATTGAACAAAACAAACCAATGTGGTTTCAGGATTGTCGCATTCTGGACAGAGGACAAATTTACGAATGAAATTGTATAGTGTCTGCTGCAGCTTGCTAGCATCATGTTCACCATTTACAATGTAGCGATCGTTCTTGGCATCAAACTGAGTCTGGGCGCCTAATTCACATCCAAAAAATTTAGTCGGATCTATAACAGAACGAATTAAACAGTATAAACACTAAAACTAGTTTTTCGTAACGGCTCAAAATCTCAAAACAAAAAATCTCGAGCAAATATCCCTCCCAATTTAAGAGGAGCCCATCAGTTTTATATATATACGACCTTTTCTGAATGTGTTCATTTTCACATTAAACCTGTGCGCAACACTTCATGATTGATTCCCATTCAGTATTTTTTGCTAAAACACGCGTGCAATGACACTTTTTTCTAGAAAATATAGCAAAAAATTTTGGCCACTGTGTAGCGTTACACCAAAATTTTGGATAGATTTTGCCAAATGGTCGGAAATTTTTTCCAGTGCGCAGTTATTAAATATATACTTATTTTGTTTCCACATATTTACCGTTTCTGGGGGGCTTCGCCCACAGACTCCCCTTTTGCACCATGTCTCACATTTTATTTTTGGTATTATTTAAGGCTTAGTTACCTGTTATATACATATTTGTTACAGTTATATTTGTACGCTCATGTATTATACTAAAAACGCGTACACACCAAAAATTTTTGTTTTTGAAGCAAAATTTAGCTGGTACCTTGCAAAGTTGTGTGCTACAGGTGGCCTTTCGAAAAAATTTTGTTTTTCGTATTCCTTCGTTCTATCAAGTCAAAACCAATAAATGCTGGTCATCGTTGTAACTGTTAAATTTTTTAATTTTGTCGAACTGATTTGGTGTTACTTCTCCAAATTTTGCTGTAAAACGAGTTTTTAATTTTACTTATAAAGAAGCGTCCTCTACAACACATCGGAATAATATTGTTACCTACCAAATAAAATTATACGTATACATGTAATAAGCAAAACGTGCGTAAATTAGGAATTTTTAGGTACACACTTTTTTCTGAAAAATAGCAAAAATTTTTGGAGAGGTGTGTAACGTTACACATAAGCCATCGGCCAAAAAACACAGTTCCCACCCCCTACCAGAGCAAGTTTTGACTAATCCTTACAAAATAGTTTAGCGAGATGTGTAAATCCTTACAAAATTATGAATGAAGCAATGAACGTAAATTAGCTCAAATAACCTTTTTCCGGCGATTTCTCACACAAGACGCCAAGCTTGCTACATCGCACAACTTACACCACACTGCAACACCCATAATCTGACGAATGCACGCTAAGGGTATATATAACAAGAACAAAAAGTGCTCCTTCGTCGCATGTAAAATACATATGAGTCTTCGTAGGCAGGTTGTACATAAGCAAAAACTAGCCTGTAAAATACATATGAGTTCCGTAGGGAGGTTGTATATTAAGGAAAACAAGTTGCAACCGCTTAACATATGAGCCTGTCCTACAACGAGGCTCATATTGGCGTATGTCATAATACGAATAATTTGCAGATATATATTTTACTTTTATACAAATACATACTGCATAAAGCTTTTCATTACAAATTGTCCTTCACATAGCTTGTTGATCAGTCATTATAGTGTGCATATGCTCAATACGGTACGCCATGAGGCGCTCTGACTCAGAGCCAAGTGGGAACGCATTCTGTGTGTGTAATGTGAAAGTGTTTCGAGAATTCATTAGGTGTACCGTGTACCACAGCGTATCGCGAAGTATTAGGTGTGCCATAGTATTTTTCAGGAAACATCAGGTTGCATGTAAAGTTCAGCTTGAGCAGTCGTAGTTCACTTCAGTCCATTTCTTCTGGGCCACAACGTATATTCATTTTTTCCGTAATGTGGATGAAGCTGAGGTTCTTTAATGAGGCTTTAATGTGGAATGCACTGTGACGCCAATATGAGCCTCGTTGTAGGACAGGCTCATATGTTAAGCGGTTGCAACTTGTTTTCCTTAATATACAACCTCCCTACGGAACTCATATGTATTTTACAGGCTAGTTTTTGCTTATGTACAACCTGCCTACGAAGACTCATATGTATTTTACATGCGACGAAGGAGCACTTTTTGTTCTTGTTTTATATTATTTTATATATGTATGCTCCTGAAGGTATGTATAGATATCTTTCAACAGTAGCAAGCAAGCCAACCACAGCTCGTACCGCTTACACTCTACAGCCACTTTGGGTACGCAGCTCTACGACAAAACTTGCTCAGCAGCTCGCTCGCTTAGGGCTTTCATTTGATATTGCATATACCAAATTTGACCACTTTTGGAAAAACTTTAGTTTTGACCCAAAATCAAAGTCCCCACCCCACCCCACCACAGCACTCCACAGCCACTTTGAGCATGCAGTTCTATGACAAAAGTTGCTCAGCTCGCGTAGGGATTTCATTTGATACCAAATTTGACCACTTTTGAAAAATTTTAGTTTTGACCCAAAATCGCCTAAGTCCCCACCCCACCCCACCCACAGCACTCCACAGCCACTTTGAGCATGCAGTTCTATGACAAAAGTTGCTCAGCTCGCTTAGGGCTTTCATTTGGTACCAAATTTGACCACTCTTGAAAAATTTCATTTTTGACCACTTGACCTCCCACCTACCTGACCCTCCAGATGACAAAGTGGAACCAGCACAGCAAGATGGGTGGGACCGACGGCAAAAGAGATGCCAGGAATGAGCTGGGCGCACCAGGAATCTCCTATAGACAATGTTTTGAGAGGCTATGTACAGTTCTATATTGTGTTCGCGGAAGTCGGTACCGACCGGACCCTCCAGACGGCAAAGTGGAACCAGCACAGCAAGATGGGTGGGTCAGACGGCAAAACGAACACCGGGAATGAGCTGGGCGCACCAGAAAACTCCTATAGACCAAGTTTGGAGAGGCTAAGTAAAGCCTACTATGGACCTCCGGGAAGCGGTTACCGACTTGACCCCTCAGACGGTCAAGTGGAACCAGACCAGCAACTTGGGTTACTCGGCCAGCAAAACTGCTAGCGGGAATCGATTCTCCGTCCCAAAAAACCTTTGTATGCAAAGTTTGAGCCACCCATGTAGCAAAATAACCGAAAAAATTAAGTTCAAATTTCGACCCAAAATTCACGAACTTTGGTCGGCCAGTACCGAAAAATCACGCACAGAGACGGAAAATCATATAGCATTTGAACGACCCCGATATGTGTACTGTTTAACCATATAGTCAGTATTGTCCCATATATAGCCCAGTCTGACTTATTAAGGCGCCTTTGAAGCATACTTTTTGGCCATTTTAGCGTTTTGGCCGACTTTGGCTCCCAGCCAAAAATATTTTCCGGCTCCGGGAGGCATAAAAACTAGCTTATTTTCTTATTTTCGATTTGTACTACAAGAATATATATGGGTTTCATAGGCAAAAATTTTTTTATCTGTAGTTATTCAAGCTACAAAACCCCCTTATGAGACATCAAAAGCGAGAAACCGGAAAAAAAGAAAAAACACAAAGCGATTTTTGGCGCAACTTTTTAACGGAAAGTGGTACGGGGATGAAACTTGGCAAATATACTAAACTCGACACGTACAATTTTTTGCGCACATAATCTGTGCAGGATCTGCGCAGGAATCTGCGCAGCTTCTGCGCAGCCTTGTTTTACACGGTCGTTCGACCATTTTCACTTATATTATAGGGGTCGCTACCGCGATCCCTATGATACAAAACGCACCACTAAATAAAAGAAGCAACGTAGAAAACGTACAAGTAGGGGGTCGATTCAAAGCCTTGGCGATTTCCGGCATATTGGCAATCACAGTTTTAATACCATTACCCTTCCCTTCCACCTATAATGTAACAAAAAAATTCATAAAACAACAAGTCAGGTAACTATTTTCAACAAAACTACTAATAGTGCTTATTGTACGTAGTCGCATGAAACATGCAGAATTATATTTATTTATTTATTGAAGAATAACTTATATTGGTTATAGTTCAGTTCACTTCTTTTAATGAAGTAAAGGACAGAAAAGCTTAAATATATATATACTCGCATAGTAACCTCTAGAAATTAAGTTATGTTACCTTAGCTAGCAAACGCGGCATTTTGTAACGGTAGTAGACATCAGTAACATCAGGGTTAACATTGACAGTAGCCATTGTTGTAACAGATTAGCACAGAGCAGATGTTGAATGACTAAGTTTAAATGTTTAGAAGAATAAGTTCTGAGAGCCTGCCGAGTTGAACCGTCTATAAGAGGACTAGTAAAGAAAGCAGGATGACAGCAACGCTTTGTTGTAGTCGGTGACCGTGACTCAAAACCATAAAGAGAACTTTTGCCGACTATGACAGAATCGAGATAGACCACTGATTTCTGAACGCATATGCCCGGCTGAACTGTAAGGCCAGGATGACAACAACAGTAGCACACCAAAGGAAAATAGAGGTTATCCTTACGACGCTCTTCTATCGATGAGCCTGAAAAGATTTATAGATATATACAAGTAACAAAAATGTTCCGCACAAAAGAGGATAATATGTGTGTGTTGGCTGTGTCGTATATATATCCTTTAAATATCATTTAAATAAATAATAAATAAATACTTATATACCTTTTAAATTCCGGTTGAAGAAGGCTCCATGTCAAAAGTTGCTCAGGTTACTTAGGGCTTTCATTTTATTCCAAATTTTACCACTTTTGAAAAATTTTAATTTTGACCCAAAATGGCCTAAGTTCCCACCCCACCCCACCACAGCACTCTGACTCTACTGCCACTTTGGGTGTGCAGTTCTATGGCAAAAGTTGCTCAGCTCACTTAGGGCTTTCATTTGATACCAAATTTGACCACTTTTGAAAAATTTTATTTTTGACCCAAAATCGCCCAAG
>JASAND010005892.1:0-13704 GCA_030248195.1 Trissonchulus latispiculum | reverse complement strand
CTCTTCCTTCTTGCTACAACGCACCTGTAACTCAGAAAGTTTATATAAAGAAAAAATGTGACGCAAGATACCAAATTGGTTAGTTAGTGTCTTAGTATTGATTTGAACTATCCAAAACTAATCTTTCTATAATGTTTTTCTTAATGTATTTCCGTCCGTTTTGGGGGTTTAGATTTTATGCTTCTGCGATAACTTTTGCATTTTCTTTGTCGGAAAATTTGAACTGATGCACGATTTTGATTTCTCCGATGCTCCCTGTGTCCATTGCTTTTATTGTTATGCGTTATTGCTTGTTATATCATGTTTTAAGTGCATGCTAATTGTGCATGTTTTTGCTTGTGCTTATTTGGTAGCTAATAACTACAACTTTTTGTCATTGTTAACAACGCATTGATGTATATACAAGATTGGATTTTTTCAGGTTTTATATATCTACTTGTTTTAATTTACTGGACGTTTAATACGGGATTTTTTATGTTCAATTGTACAGATATCGTTACTATATTGACCATACATACTCGGGGCCATGACTATGTCGTGCTCGTATATTTTGTTGTTGCGTCATGCTATTGCCAATTTGGGTCTTTGGACCCTTGGACCTTACAAGTGCTCAAACGTTTTTTAAAATGTGACTAAAAATTGGATTAGGTATCGTTGGAACCACGCTTTGAGTTCAAATGTCACACATGTAATATTTTGATTTGTCGAATATGAGGTTTTTTTCGATTTTTTTTGCAATTTGCAACCAAAAAATTATCACTGATTTATTAGGACGATTTGTGCATCATAGGAATTTCCAGGGTCACAGATCAAGAGTGTGAAATTCGTTTTTCGATTCAACTTTTGGTTAACTGAGTAACAAGCTTTCAGCTTGAATGATCAAATAATTTGAAAAAATGAAAAACCGTTTGCGAAGACGATCTTCGAATTCAACTCAGTGTGCCATCAAAAACGTTTTCCTACCAAATTTTAGCTGGGGTTGTCTAGTTTGAAAGATACGTATTGAGCAGAGAGTTTGAGTTTTCTCGAGTTTCTCTTGCTTGAAAAAGTGAAGCCAGTCGGGTTCTAAAACTCAAGCCTAATACAGCATCTTTCTTTGAATAACACTTTAATCCTTGCCTGTTGTTAAGCCCACCTTTGTTTGTATATAGTTGGTTTTGTGCTGCTGAGTAATTTTAATCTTATCCATTTATAGTCTGTATTGAGGAAATAGGCCCTTCTCTGTTGGAGTTGTAATCTTATGTGTGGGGATTTATTGCTAGATATTTCCGATTGGTTGTGTCGATTGACAGTTATGTAGTTTTACGGGATCTTTTGAGTTTAGTTATTGCCTTCGATCGAACTGATTCGATGTCATAAATCTGTGCTTTATTGGTCAATAAATCTGACGTATACCTTATAGTCATAGGATGATGTGGGGGAATGCGGACGGGGTGCAGAGACCTCCTAGATCGACAGAAAACGGGTAGACCCCATTAGCTGAAAGGAAAAAAGGGCAGATTCTCTCGTCCAGGAAGGGGAAAAGGCTAGACCCCTCAGCGATTTTGACCTAAAATTGGTCATTTTCAACAAATTTAGCAATTTTTTCAAAACATTTCTTAAAAATCGCAAAAAATTGACATATAAGTTTTAGCAAGAGTCTATAATACCAAGAGTGAGAAGCTTGGCCCTTCCTAATGGAAATGGCCTGCGAGATGCTCTGCACGTTAAGGCCGAAATCTCGGGGGTCTCACGTACCATTGTTCAGCATGTGTTTATATGCGTTTGAACTAAAACGCATCTGATTGGGTAATCGCCTACCTTATGTCAAATTTACGTGTATAAGCGGACCCCCCCCTCCCGAGATCTCGGGGGAGGGGGGGGGGGGGGATCCCGCTTAGCGTTGTTAAGCGTGTGTTTATATGCAGTCGAGCTGAAAAGCCTCAGCTACCGCAATCCTCATCAGTTCTTTTCTTTCACATGCTGAACAATGGTAAGTGGTACCCCCCCCCCGAGATTTCGGCCTTAATGTCTCGCATAACATCTCGCAGGCCATTTCCATTAGGAAGGGCCAAGCTTCCCACTCTTGGTATTATAGACTCTTGGTTTTAGTAAATTTTGATAAAACACGTTAAAAATCCGCAGTTTTTGCTAACTTCGTGACAGACCCCCTTAACATTTTGGAATTTTTCAGGGGCAGACCCCTCACCGAATCTAGGTAGACCCTTCAGAATCGGACCCCGTGTTAATGTATGCCTATAGTTCTCAGTTTATATTATATAACCTAGGTATATTAGGTAATGTCCAAACTCCAAATAATATAATATAGAGCATATGGAATTTTAGATGGACTACATATGTCTACTAACTAGTTACTTCTGGATTCTTCCCTTGCTTTTATCAGATATTTCGAAATAAATGTATGGTTTAAAATTAATTTTAAAGAATTTCTAATTATTTGATTAAGAAATGTGAAAAGTTAAATTCACGAATCTATTCTAATTTCCCACATCTCGATTTTCAACGAAAAATTGTTCAGAAAAAATTTTTCAGGCATACAGATTTAAATCATTTTCAAAAATTCTCTACCTGTGGTAGCACTGAAAAAATTGCTAAGACGTTAGCAAAAACAAGCGAAAACGTTTTTCAGTGGAAGTCACAGAAATTTAGTCGTTCCTTTTCGAAGAAGAAAAAATGGTTAAGACAGTGCAAGGGTGCGTAAGGTTGTGTCACTCCAGAGATTTCAAAACTTTTTGACAACTTTTTGAAAGGATTTAAATGTCTTGTAGTCTTAGGCGACTTTAAGTGTCAAAATCCTATTGGATTTTAAGATGAGCAATTTCTTGCTGTTTTCAATTTTTCTTATTACAGGAAATTTGAATTTCCCTTTGAGAAGGTGTATCTTCCTCCGAAGTTTTCCACATGTGCAACTTTTAAGTTTGTTCCGCTAAAATTCAATATTTATTTTTAGTCATTTAGTATACAGCAATTTACAGATTTATTGCACATGTACCGACTTTGCTACAATGCCTGCATTACTTGCAACAGCAACCTAAGCGTCTAGTTACCCCCACCTTCATAGTGTTTGCCAAAAAAAGCGGAAATGTGTAGGCCTTTTTTTCTACATAAATAAGGTTTGGCAAAATTTATTAGCATAATTTGTTGAAGTTTTTGCTGTCTTTTTAGACTTTTTTGAACATCAAAACCCAGGGATGCCAGCAAAATTGCAATTTTTCGCTTCTTATTGCAGGTAACAACTGTCCGAGAAATAAAGTTAACTTTTGAGACTTTGCCACGAAAACTTTTTGGCACATTTGCAAGAGTGTCTGCAACTTGACTGGTTTAATAGTTCCTAATTTCTGAGACAAATATTTTGAAACGGACAACTTCGTCGTGATACTTCTGGTTCCCGGTTTTTTGATTGTTTACAACGACTGATCTCAGCAAAATATGTTTTCAACTTTCGAGTCTTAAAGACTAGAAGGAAGCAGAACGTTTGAGTGGTACTTCTATAAAAGCTCGGGTTGATTGCATTGCAAGTGCAGTCAGCCGAATTGCAATTCTGCATACCTTTTAAAGAAAGGCCGATTTGGTCAACGAAACCATTGTCACGGTGTGATTTTTCCCCCTTGAAAATTTTCCCCCCGGAAAAATTACACCGGTGTGGATTTTCTCCCCGGAAAAATTACACCGGTGTAAATTTTCCGGGGGGGAAATATTGCACCAAAGCAAGAAATAATGCAGATTTCTGTTCATAAATTAAGTTTGGTTCATAATCGATGCTACTAATTGTGCTTTGCAGATGGAATATGATTAGCGTAATCCGCCAAAATAATGATTCATTATAATAGTTCGACTGAGATAGAGATACAAAATTAAATCGAAATATATAATAAATAAAATTTCTTAAAAAATCTAAAGATTTGTAGGATTGATTATAATCCTTATTGTATTCAATTGTTTATTTAGCATTTGATAAACCTTCATAAGGATTAAATGCTTAAATAAATAATAACTTCTAATCTTTCATAGATTTGTAATATTTTATGTTTTAATTTAATTTAATGATTTAATTGAATGATTCTTTATTAGCTTTTGCATCGCATTGATTGCTGCATATGATTATTTATTTATTATGCATATTATTTATTACTTATATACAAAAATAAGTTTTAATTTGACCCTATAGCTTTTCCTGCTTAACGGCTTGTGCTCGGAGATAAAAGCTTCCAAGCTTGAATTTATGCATATATTTTTACTCAGAAATAAAATCATAAAATATTAGTGCATAAGAAATACTAGAGTTGCTTTTATCATAAAATTTTCTTTATTATATGGTTTATCAAATGCGAAATAAGTAGTAGAATATTACAATAATTTTAATTAATCCTTCAAAATTTCTGGCTTTTAAAGAATTTTTATTCATAATATATTTCAATGAAGTTGATTTTGTATATGGTTATTGGCATTTTAGCGTTTCAGGCTAATCATATTCCACCATCAAAGCATAATTAGTTGCTATATTTATGAGCAAAACTTAATTCATAAACTGAAATCTGCATTATTTCTGGCTTTGGTGCAAAATTTCCCCCCGGAAATTTCACACCGGTGTAATTTTTCCGGGGGGAAAATCCACACCGGTGTAGTTTTTCCGGGGGGAAATTTTACACCGGGGGAAAAACTGCACCGTGACAACCATCACTATCACATTTCTGAAGTTGAAACCTTTTTTGCTTATCAGAAATGAATAGTCATATCATCAGCTAAAAATGTTATATACAAAAAATGTTATGTACTATTACTTATTAGAAATCAAAATCCAAGGTTATTAACTCATAACATCAGCAATCATGACAATTTTGTGCACAGTTCTGTTAAAATCATATTGAGATAACGAAATTGTTAAACCGTTGGAACATGCCTTTGCAAAAACTCTGAATGAGAATCTGCGCGGAAGTGCGAATTAAGGAAGCTAAATATTTGACCCAATGTTTCCGCATACAGCTTTTTATGGAATATTTTTGTTCAGATTTTATTTATTTATTTCTTCCATCTTTACTTTTCGGATTAGTCGGGACGTGATCTAGACAACTTTTTGTCGTACCAAGTTAAAGTGGTAAATGTAAAATTTGCTCCAAATTTAACCATCCACTTTGGCACTGATATTAAACCATTGGTTTAGGTAAATCGTTATCAGCTGTAAAAGGGGTGGGTAATTTGGTCTAATTTTATGTCTTTGTAAATAAGCTAATTTACCTGCTAAATTGCATGGATCATAAATTTGTCATTGTAATCAGTCGGAAACGTTTTATGCTTAATTTACATTTGTATGACAGTTTAGCCTAATTGAATCTTGTTGATAGTTGACGATATCTTAAAACTGACTTAGATGGTTGCCAAAAGTTCCAGGTCCGACTTTTGCATTAACGAATATAGAATGCCTTTTATGCTTAATTTACACAAAGTTTGCAGGACAAATTAAAGTAATGTCTAAGCGGGACTTTGATTATGAAATTAGGCTGGTACACAATTTTACATTTTGGTATTTTAACTACAAATTTAAGGAATTTTAAAATTTAAAATTAAACTTAGAATCTTCCATCACAGTTTTAAACTAGATGAGTTGGTGTCTCACTCTTCCTATTATAAACTGGAAAAGTATATAAATATGCCTGCTAGATTGGACTAAATGTCGATTTGGAACTTTTTGTTTACCACTTAATTAGCCTTGCCGTTAAAGTCGATCTGAAAATTTGTAACTTTTATTTACCCGATGTCCTCCACGCTAAGTTTGTCGTTCCGGTAAACTTCAGCGTATATTTGCTGAACTACTTGAACTCTTAGCTGGAACTCAGAAGTTTGGGAATAAAACTTTCTGGAGTGGACTTAGCGGAAGACTGGAACAAGTGTCTAGTGTAGAGGCTAGACACGTTCTTAAGCCAAAGTTGTCATTCTGCCTTTAATTTGTTGAAATTTTGCAGTTTTCCTGCAGCAAAAGTCAAAGTTTGTCACCAAACTGGTAAAAGTTTGTGCAGTGTAGTGGTTGACTTGACTCAGTTACAAGTTCTAACGGCAATTTTCAGTATCTTTACTGGGTAACATACATAATACATAAGAGTATGACAAGCGTCACGCTTTCTTGCAATGAGACTTTGGGAAAGTGGGAGAGATCATCTGCAAAATTGGGCTCCATTTCGTTCCATAAATGTTGATCTCAGGGAAAGAAGACAACTAATGTAGTAGCTATTTCCGTTTTTTTTGGTAGATGGTAGTCGCATTCACCACTTTAGATCAACAGGATATCATGTAGCACGTAGCATTAAGATCTAAGAAAAGAATTACAATAATTAATTGCTGTCTAAAAAATTTCAGAACTATTGACTACTATGAAATCCATCACATGTCTATTTGGCGTTATTTTGCTGTGCTGTACAGCACAGGATGGTGCTACGGAGTGCTTTGGCAACTACTTGGCTCGTTATCGCCTGACCTTTGACGGTCTTTGGTCTCAGGATCAATTTCCAAATCAGTATCCCCTGTTTCGACCTCCAGCACAGTGGTCTAAAATTGTCGGTGAGCTCGCGTTTGTAGTAAATCGTTGTGTGCTGGATCTCTGATAGGTAGTGGTTCGACCTCCACTACGTCTTAAATTTAAATTTAGTTGAAAATATTGATGGGCCATTGATACATACGCTATGGAATTAACATTTTTAAGTATATTTCATAATTTATAGATACAATTATAAAAAGTATTAGATAATTCTGTCTGATCTAAGGAATCAGTATCAGTAATCAGAATCGTATAAATTGAAGGAATCTCGCACGGTTGGTACTGCTAAATGTTTGCCTGAAAACGCAGCTGGCAGAGCCTGGAATCGAACCACAGCCCTTTCGTTCCCGAGCCCGAGCTTGTCTTATTAGCCACTCCGTCACACTACAGGCCTTGCTTCTGTCAAGCGATCTAAGCCTATCAGAGGCTTGGATATCCTGGATTGCACCGTGTACTGACAGGACCAAGTCCCTTTCCTCCCTTTAGTCTTTTTGCTAATCCACGGCCAAGCCCTTGTAGTTCTGATCTGCTGTATAATTCGAGTCCAAGCTCATGATCAAAGGTTAATCCTAATTCTTAGGTCGAGTTCACAACAGCGACTACGAGCTGTGGTCCAAAGGCGCCTTGGCGAATTATGCCTTTCGGAAATTCGTGGAGGAGGCAGAAAGCGACTATCTGGATCGAGAAACGCAAGGATTCAACGGTCTCTGGGAGTCGTTTTATGGGCCCGCCGTTTTGGAGGGGGTCGGAGTGGCTCAGGTCGATTTTATGACCTCCTCCAACTTCAGTATGGTAAGGTGGATTGAAACACCTTTGAGATAATATACCTTAATTTGCATATTGCTGATTTGAGGGTTTCTGTGAAAAGCTGAGCTGACAACGTCAACAACAAATGGTTCAGATGTGGTAAACTCTTAAAATTAAACTGCAATATCTATCTCCTATCCCTACACCAACAAGAAAATTTAACTTCTTTTCCAATTGTTAAATAATTTGGAATTTAATTATTTACATAAATTAGAATCATTTTATGTTGTCGGGATAGTCTTTCACAGAAGCTAAAAACGTTTTGAAATTAACTCTGTTATTGTTAAAGGGGATTATTAGCACAGTGTTAAAGAAAAGAAACTGTCTCTGCAGTACTTGAGACCCAAAAAATTCGAACCTCCAGTGGGGATTCGATCCCCCAACTATCGGACTCGCATTCCGACGCTTTACCAACTCAGCTAACCAGCACTATATTTTTCTCTTTCAGCTATCAGTGGCCAGCCGGATGATCCCCAGTCCTGACTGGTTTGTGGGTGTGGACAGTGTGGATCTGTGTGGATCGGATGGGATGTGGATCCCGGATCTGACCCTTGACCTCCGGCCATTGGACGGTGGGACAGACCAGGGACTGACCTTCACATCGCCTAACTGGGCCTCAATGCCCCAGCAGAAGGTCTATGAGATCGGCCCTCGGTTCCCGGCCCATCGGGCCAGCTCCTTCTACTATCCGGAAAAGGATGAACTTCCGGTGATTGCCCGGATTAAGCTGCAGCTGTTGGATGTCTATGAGCATAAGCAGGTAGCTGGCGGCTAATTAGTGACGGTCAGGCTACTTGGTGTAGGGGAATGTTTATTGGGCCTTTTCAAAAAAGTGTAGAGTATAGTTAAAATTAACTTGATACTTTTCATGAAGGAGTTAACAGAGAAAAACTCAAGCTTGAATGGAGTTAAAGCGAGTTAAAACGGTTATGTATTTTTAACTCTACTCCAGCCTACTCTATCCTTTCTTGAAAGGCCCATTGTCAGCTGGCGAATGGTGAGGTGACCGTAATAATCGGAAATTCGGAACCCGTGTGAACGAACACTAGAAGACTTGAGCCACTTTTCCAACAATATTATTTAATAAAATTAATTTTTTAAAATTGATGACTATCGATTGAAACAGTCGTCCTGACTATCAATATCACCACATCCATCTAAATCCTTATTAGATAAATGCTCAGACACACATGTACAGACTGGTCCTCAAGTTCGATTTTCATCAATTCTTATTGGATTAACGAAATTAATATATTAAAAATTATTATTTTAAATTTTCCATTTGTCATTTCATTTTCAGTTTCTTCTGTTTCAGAAAGTGTCCGAAGTGGACCATCGGCGCGAGCAGGTCTCATTTGAGGACGGCCTGGCCGAGGAAATGGCCCGGGAAAAACTGGAGCAAGCCCAGATCCTAGCTGGGGAACCGTTGCCCCGGATTCGATCCTCAAACCGGGAGACCATGTTCGGAGGGAGCCAGTCGGAGCCTTCCGTCATTCAGCGGCCAAAGGTTAAGAAGACTGGACACCATCATAAGCATAAACGGATTCACAAGCAAGGCAAGCGGCTAGTGTAGCTCAGTTGATAGAGCGTCGAAGTAGCAGCCGGGAAGTCGTGGGTTCGAGTCATGCATGGGATTCTAAATTTTTCTGGTCAAAAAATACTGTTTTTTTCTTCCTTTTTAAAGACTTAAACTTGATGTTAGACGATCTGAAGGTTCAATTTAGGCAGTCTAAGTTTTAAATTGCAATAAACAGCACTTTATGTTAAATATTTATGAGAGCCTGAAATGATAACAATAGCTGTTCAAGTTTGGAATAGTCTAAAACTACTGTCAGGAATAATTTGTCTTCACACTGCCTCAGTTCAGATTAGAAATGAGTAGTAATGAAAATGGGCGTTCAGCCTGTGAATGTGGTCCCCTAATTGTGGTCCCCAATGTGGTCCTTCTTTAACTTCTGAGGTAGCCTATGCAAAACATAATTTAAATGTGGTCCCCTTATTGTGGTCCTTCTTTAACTTCTAAGGTACCCTATGCAAGATATAACTTAAATGTGGTCCCCTTATTGTGGTCATTATTTAACATCTAAGGTGCTTTCTGAAATATTAATGTGGTCCCTCCAAGTGGTCCTTCTTTCACTCCTTATGTACTTTCTGTTACATATAGTTTTATAAATGTGGTTCTTTATAACTCTGGTCTACCATGTAGTCCATTTTGCACTCATGAGGTACTTTCTGCTAAAATAATTTTGCAAGTGTGATCCAATAAGTATAATCTATTATGTGGTTTTTTCACAGGTTTGCTTCATTACTATGACTATTGTGTATAAATGTGAACCCAGTATTTCTTTGTTCATAATTTGTATCGTTATCGTTAGCTAGGTTACTCTCTAGAGTCAATAAGCATAATAAGTTATCTTTGGAATGTTAGCATGCAATTTTACAAATCATAAAAATTAAAAGTTATAAGAATAACAGAACTAATACAAATTAAAAGTTGTAAGAATAACAGAGCTAATACAAATTAAAAGTTGGAAGAATAACAGAACCTAAAAATTACTTATGCCTGTTAAAGCTAGGCTAGTCTGCATAAATTAAACATGCAAAAGATTTCAAATAACAGAAACCAAATTTTATATATTATAAATCAAAATTTATTCAAAACAAAAACTAATTTAAGCGATAAATAGAATGTAAAACAAACATACCAACTGATGGAAATCGTTTGGCACCAAAACTAAGAAAAAATAAATTTGAAATGACTGCAAATACACTTTAAACTAAAGAAAATAGAGAACTGGGACACTACCCTAGTTAAAGTTTTAGTATTATTTTTTGGAACTTTGCGCAGGGGGCCCTAATGAAAAACAGGTTCCAGACCCCTACGCTTACATTCCATTCATTTGGTAGCTGATGTTTTATACACATAAACATAGTAATTTTGAACCCACTTTCAAAAACTTCTCCTGAATCAGTGTCCGATTAGCCTAAATACTTAGCCCACATTTTTAGTATAAAAGCGCTGCGTTTCTCGTACTAAAGCAATCAGTTGTCTCTTGCCACTTGCCAGTGAACTGCCACAGATATTATTACCACCCCTATGTGGTAGCCATTATCCTTACTTTCATCACCGTATCATTCGTCATCAGCAACCTCATTATCGAATTTGGTATGTGTTACAATTTCTAAGTATTGTCATTAATGTTAGCATTGAAGTGATTTTTACAACAGTCAACATTTGTGTGACAATGATGCCTCTTTCTTCTTTCTTTCTTATCTATTTTGTGTTTGTGTGTGTATATGTACGTGTGCCTGTGTATGTGTCTGTTTGTATATGTGCGTGTATGTGTGCGTGCGTGTGTGTGCGTGCATGCGTATGTACATGCGTGCGTGTAAAATTCTTGTGAGGAATATTATATGATGACAAAATATTGTGCAAGCTTCACCAAAGTTAGGATTTTGTGCAAAACTCCTGCATTAAAGCTCACTTATCTGCTAACATTTAGATTTTCTACAAGCAAAGTTAGACATTTAACAGTTATTTTCAATGAAATTTATACACTTTGATACTATTCACACAACGCAGGCACTTCAGTACTAAATTGTTAAACTGTTCATTGCAAATATACAGCATTCCGTCCCTTCATCCTCCAGGTTTTCACCTTCTCAACTTGCACTATGAGCCACCACTAACCAATGTGTATATGTGTGGGTAGTTTAAGTGCTGTCATAAGTGCTCTAGCAAACGATGGCATGAGCGGTACTCTATATCTATGCTATATATCATATCTGTGTGTATTCTGAGCGATACCACAAACAACAATAAAGTATGGTATTACACATGTATAGATGTTAATACTTAATTTATGTAGTCAATAAAATTATCAGTTTATTTTCATTACAATGCTTTTAAATATTTCTAGAGCTTTCTTGAATTTTTCAAACTTTCTGAAAATGCTGCTAAATTTTTTGTCCAATTATGTCTCCAAATCTATCACGTGACAACGTGTTAACCAATCAAATTTACAAAATGAACACGTGATTCCTTTCTGTCCAATCATCATAAAGCAATCATTTCTTAACCAATCAGATTTAAACTTTGGTAACCTTAAAACCTATATAAGGAAAAATTTTCTTGATCTAAGAATCATAACTTGATTTTCAGTGCTCAAAGTAAGTTGTTCAGTGCATAAGCTGTGCTCTTTGTATGAGTTCGTGTATATTTCTTTAGTACTAGTTCTTCCTTAACCTAAGATCAGTATTCTGGTATCTTTTAGTACTATTTATTTTTAACATTAATTTATTCATCAAGAAAGTAGTATAAAAACAGGGTCTGGGACACGCTCGATGCAGTACTGAAGATTGTAATCACGTCCAGACTAGAAGTACTACAAGAGAAAATGATGGTTTGCATCTTGATTTCTGACCGGAAGTAGTATAAAAATGAGAGTTCAGTCTGTGTTAATCTTCAATCATGTTACGAACAGGCTAGTGCTATATTACAAACAAGGTAGTAGTACGCATATTACGAACAAACTAGCTGTATAAAACCACTATTTATCAGTTGAAGTAACTTTATTTTCTGCAACGTTTAGCTCAAAGAATGGTTTGGTTTTGTTGTGGAAAATCTTTCCAAAGCCAGCGAGCTCTTCGACGCCACAAGAATGTTATTCACCAGAAACGACGATTCCCATGCAGTCAATGCGGAAGAACTCTATCAAGAAGAGACGCTCTTCAGCGACACTTGAAAAATCATCAACGGTCCAGATCACCCGAGAGTTCAGAGCCGGCATTAAAGAAACTGGACATTGCTGACGACACTAGCTCAACCGAAAGCAGACCAGAAGACTTGCAACATCAGCAGGAAGCAGCCGTTTTGAATCCGCTCGATCCTTGACTTACTTGACTTAACGCCGGAGAGCAGGATCAGCATCCGCTATGGCGTGTCCCCATACAATACGCCGCCACTGAGCCCGGTCTGAAGCCAGATCTTCAATTATGCTCGTTGAGGAGTTGCTCCAAACTACCGAACCATATGTAGTTCTTAGCCAATCAAGATCTTTTTCCACAAGAGTGTCCCAGGTGCGTTTGGCGGCATTTCTAGTACATCGCCACTCAGCAGGTTTCGGATGTCGCCAGATGGCCTTGCACAGTCGGTTATTTGGCATCCGAGCGACATGGCCAAGCCACCGTAAACGCCGCCGTCGGATAAGCTCTTCGATTGTCGGCTGGTCGCAGCACCTTGCACGGATGTCGGTATTCCTCACTCGGTCCCGCAACGTTATTCCAAGAATACAGCGCAGGGCATGCATTTGGAAAACCTCCAATTTGGAAAGATCTACTTTGTTGTAGGACCAGGACTCTGAGGCGTACAAAAGGATAGGTATGACAGCAGAATTGAACACCTTCATCTTAAGTTTGATGGATAGATCGGCCCTTGCAAACACAGGTTTTTTAAGCCTGTGCAAGGTTTGGGAGGCTTTTCCTATGCGGTTTGCAATGTCGCAAATAGCAGATACCTGCAAGCCGCTGATGGTGGAGCCAAGATAGGTGAACGAGTTAACTACCTCAATCTGGACCTGTCCAATTTGCAGTTGAGGTTCGTTAGCCAGATGGAAGTAGAGCGCCTTTGTTTTAGAAGGCTTGATCTTTAGGCCTAGCATAGCAGACATGTCGGAAATTCGGTTCACCAAATTCTGACATTCCAGTTCTGAGGGTGCAAACACAGCGATATCATCTGCATAGGCCAAGTCTGCAATCTGGTTAAATTCAGAGCACACAACGCCATCAGTTGGGAGTACGGAGTGGCTAGTAATCCAATTGAGGGCAAGGTTGAACAGCATAGGGGAGAGGACACAGCCCTGCCGAACCCCAGACAGAACCGGGAACGATCCGGATGTTCCCTGCTCGATGCTCGATCCAGTAACTGATACAGACAATAATGATATTCATAGAGCAAGCTTAGTTGAAGAAAGATCACAAACAGATTTGACAGAGTCAGACGAAGAACTGTTGGAGATAGAAATGCCTCAATATGAAACTACTCCGTTAACCAGGTCATTTAATGGTTGGCTACGCGGTTATCAAATAAAACCTCGTCACTTTGTTGGAGATCCGCAACTTTTCTTCACAGAAAGTCGTGGTTTATTGATGGAACGTTTGGATGAAGAGTGTGCTGCGCTGAATGCTTTGAAATTTTGGATGTGTTTGAGAGTACGGCTGCGACGAGCTTCCGATGAAAGTCAAACCATTGAAAGTCACTTCTGCTGCAGGGCGAAAGATCTGCAAAGAGCCTCTCAGCTTCGAGAAACGCTTATTACAGCAGAACAGGAAATATTGAAGAATTTGGAAAAGTTCATTCAGCTTGTGCG
>JASAND010005891.1:0-20681 GCA_030248195.1 Trissonchulus latispiculum | reverse complement strand
CATGATTGTGTGACGATTCCCCAAAAACGGCATGCCGCTGTCAAAATGTTGACAGTTATATGTCAAATTTAATGGTCACTTAAGATTAAAGATGAAGGAGAGTTGGAAAGAAGAAAGAGGAAGAAGAAGGAAGAAAGAGAAAGAAAAAACTAAATCTTAAGTTAAAAATGATTGACCATTATTGCAAAATTATAAATTTTTGTTTTAGGATTGAATTGATTAGTTTAGGATTGATTTGAAGTAGGTATCCCACTATTTTATCATGCAATATTTCAATTTATGTATAAACCAAATATAATTTCATTTTAAATTTCAAAATTTCTACTTGCTACTATTTTACCTTAAACCATATAATTTTATTTAAGCATTTTGAAATTAAATGATTCCCTGTCTGAATTTATTACATAATGCTTAAGTTTTCATCAGTTTTTTAAAATATCAATTGATAACATAACAAATTTAGTTTTTACAAGTTTTTAAATACCTAATTTTAGCTTATAGGTTTCTTCAAAATCTTCGCTTGGGAGCAATGGAATAGGTTCAGCTACTATACATGTAGCAGAATACAATAGATTTCTATTTTAAGACGGGTCACCCTGCTGAGTTAAGTGACAGTTGACAAACGACCTTTCAATTCAGCCTAATTGAATTGGGGGAATCGTCACACAGCCGAATTTCATAAATTTCATTGATTGAACAGCTAATTTGACTCAAGTTACAATTTAAAATCTAACTACAACTACAAAAATGACAGGTTTGACGACGAAATTGGAGATTTTGTTCAATCACATTTACCTATTAAGGTGGTAGTACCACTGACAGGATTTCCTACATATTTTTCCATGGATTAAGCAATCTTGACAAAACCTTGGGTAAAGCAAGACTGGTTGGCAAACTATCTTTGCACCAAATCTTGGTGTTAGAGAATGCATAATTGGCTAGCTGCCATCGTGGCTTTGCGCATGCGCAAATGATGAACATTTCATTTACGCTTTATATATTAAACTTTGCCCTGCCATGTGAAAGAGCACAAAAAGCGCATAAAAATAATGTGCATCTCTTCTGTACGTAGTTTCGATCAAAAGTTACAAGCGGTTGAATATATAGCTGAATTACATTGACCGTTTGCACACTCAATGTAAAGCAAGAACCATTTATTCTTAAATTTCAAATCCATTGGGTTTTAGCGGTTGTCGTTGTTTTACTTATGTGTATTATTTAACTGAAAACACTTCGCGGCTGCTTGAAAGCAGTGCAAATACACAAAACCAAAGCAAACAATGAAAAGTTGCGAATTTTTTTATTTTTTGGTTTTCTCGTCATTGCTTCTACCAAACTTGACCAAATTTTCCAAATATGTTTTATATCTGCATACGCTCAGGCCGTTTTCTTTGTTTTTGGAAAACGCAGTAGTAGTGCAGATGTAGAATTGACAACATTTCAAAATGAGCTAAAAAATTGAAAAAATGCACTTTTACGTTCAAAAATTTTTGGTCTATATTCAGACTGTCAGATGTTAGCATGTCGACATTTTTTTGCTATTTTTTGCTAATTTTGCTAGTTTCTTAAGCGCATGTTAATATACAGGTTATTAGCTTTAGAACTATGTATAAAGCTCTTTCCAACTCCCAAAATTGCGAAAGTTTCGAAAAGTCACGACAAAAGCACTGCACAAAAAGATTCCAGCACCTTAAGGTGGTGATTCCCTTTGGTCACATAAAGTTTGCACCATTATAACTCATCCATTACTTGGAGTTAAGAAGCCATTTTTATATCAAAGTGTAGCTTGACATTTTCTCTTTTTAACGCATGCCACGAAACTAATGTTGCTTTTCTAAAACATTTTTAACACATTTTAGAAGAAGTATAATTTTCCAGAATTTTTGCAGACTCAGGTAAATTTTTTTTGGCGAGACATCGGCTATATCATTCGATACCTCCATCAAATAGCTGGGGACGATTTTTTATTTATTGTGAAATCGCTCTTCGTTATAGAGAAATAAGCTGAAATGTGTGCGTAACCTGGATTTTACTTACTTTTTCCAAATTTGTCAAGCGATTACTATAGCTAGAAAGCAGCAATCGGGGCAACTAAAAAATCGTCCCTGGGTATATTTGTGCAGAACACATTTGTTCAGTATCAGCCCTCCAACTTGCATGGTGAATGCTCCACAATCTTTGGAAAAAAATTAGTCGTGTTTTTGCAAAAACTACATTTTTTATGATAGCAGCCTACAGGATAGCAGTTGGAAGACGATCATGCGTCGGATAATTTGTCCCTGTGAGACCTTCAGATCGACGCCCTTAGTTTGATTTTACGGCTTGCGTAGTTCAAGAAATGTTGGATTATTTGATTTCTGCAAAAATGACGTTTTTTCTACGCCAAAACAAGAAGAGCGGCTATATCTCACGGTAGAGAAAAGCTAGAAACTTGCTTTAAAAAGCAAAAATGTGAAGCTCAATGAGATCTTTCGAATGCATATAGTCATAACTGTATAGCTGCTGCCAAACGTTCAAAAATTGGGAAAAACCACTCTGACCGGAAATCTCGAATTTTTGAATCCGGATTGCGCGGAGGGTGTTAGAACGCTAAAAGAACTTATTTCGGAAAGTTTCATCAAATTTCGTCTTGATTTACGCCACCAAATAACAATATGTGCCCAAAAGGAATCACCACCTTAAACAAGATTTTCTCATATTTCGAGTGATATTGTGTTTTCAAATTTGACGTACAAATTGACCAAAACCTATTGCAGGGTCATTTTTCCTAGTTTTGAGTTTGAGTCAAGAACAACTGAGATATCGCTTGTTGAATTTTGAAAAATGGCGTCAGTGTGCGTTTTGGTAGTTTTCTTTCGATATGCTGAACAGTAACTAATATGCTGAAAAATGACCCTCGGCAAGACATCCCTGTTTCGCATACGAAATTTTAGCTTTCTAACTAATTTCATCGAAAGTAATCCTTGTTCAAAATTTCGTTTTAATTTTTCCAATTTGTGAGTTACCACCGAACCATGAAAGCTACATTTTTTGACAATATGCAAGTTTTTGGTTATTTAATGCTTTAAAGAGGTCAAATATATAGGTTGCCATTGCAAAGTTTTCAGTCTACATCAGTGCGGTAAACGATACCACCACCTTAAATTGCACGCAATACGTTTGCGTCATGTGATGCTAACTTCACAGTCGCTATAAAACTTTACAGTCCCGGAGGACGGTCTGCTCCGGTGCAAAACTTCCGGGGGGGGGCGAAGATTTGCAACGGTAAAAAACTTCCGGGGGAAGATTTCCACGGGGGAAGATTTGCACCGTGACACCGGCATTACTAAATTTCCTAGAGCATCATTTTCATGAGTAATATCAGTGGCAGAATGGAAATCATTGTCAGTACGTACTACAGCTAGCAAATTTTCCACATATTTTTTCTTTTATCAAAATTCATGTTTACTCAACTTTATGCAGGCAGATGAGCTTCATAAATGTTGCCTTTACGTCCATGTTCGAGAAATTTCTCTAGTTAATCATGATGACGTTTAGCTAAGACTTGGCTCATTGCATTGAATTTCTTTGTGGGTTTCCATGCGGAATTTGTGGAGATAAAGGAAAGGCAAGGATGGGAGGGAAAGGCAAGGATGGGGAGAATAAAATTTATTCTCGGTCCCTTTTCCCACTGGTTAACTTAGGGTGCCCCTGTGTGTTGTTTTATTAGTATTTGGATTCGTGCTGTTTACACCCCTTGACTATAACCGTCCCCAGGCTTGGCCGATCTGACCAAGTCAGCCCTCCTGTTTAATTAATTACTCTATTTCTGTAAAATTTCTATGTGCTTGCTTCTGGATTTATTGGTAAATTAGTAAATCGAAACTTCTCGTGTTTGTGACGTAATAATTTGTATTGGTCCCAAACGTTGTTATGAGTTTAATCCCCCCCAGAATCGGACCCCGTCTTAATGTATGCATATGCATCAATACCCACAGTCTTCTTTAGAAACTGCAATTCCGGATTTCCAGGAGTCATTGATCTGAAAAACAGAAAAAACAAATCAAGTTGAAAAACGAATTCCATTAGCTGAAACAACAAAAACGGAAATAACGGAAATTGTGTAAGTAGTGTAGATTGTTGTAATCATATCGATTGTAGAATAAGGTTTCTATATTTTTGTTAAAGATTTTCGAAATTACAAGAAAATACCCGAAGGCGAAGGGGAAACCAGCACCTTACATTCGAATAAATAATTATTCTTAAAAAATGATTGTTTGAGATTTAATCCTCCACAAAGAAGACATCATCTTCAGTCGTCAATAATTCTATAGTTCCAAAGAGGATTCATAGAATGGTACGGCCGATGTTGGAAATCAAATCCATTCAGCAGCAGTCGGTGTTGAGAAGAGTGCGAAGGCAGACAGCGAAAGCGTCTGAAAAGTGGATCGAAGTGAAGAAAAAATATCAAAGGCTATAAAACTGACAAAGAATTCTCCAGTAAAGGCAGCACTTCTGTTCGCAGCTGGATCCTTATTCATGTTTGCCTGCCAACACGCATCGTTGAAGCCTCAGGGTTGATTGCGTCGCGGCGTCCATGGCTTAATGGGCGTCAGCCCCGAAAGCAGCGTGAAATCTGCCTAAGAGGCTTTCGTCAGGGGCTCGTTGCATAAAAGGTATAACTATTAATAAATTATTATGGTGATTTCATAGTCCCTGTCGCCTCTAGGCGCGCGTCTACGCGCGTAGACGCGCGTTGGCGCGCGTTGACGCGCGTCAACGCGCTACACTGCCATGTCACATTTGGAGGCGTCGACGCGCGTTGACGCGCGTTGACGCACGTCGACGCGCGGAGACGCGCGTCGACGCCTCCAAACGTGACATCACGTCCTGGTGCTATGCTAGCACTGGAAGCGTCGACGCGCGTAGACGTGCGTTGTCGCGCGTCACCGCGCCCGTTTGTAGCATGCCAGTTTTCGCGCCTCGACGCACGTCGACGCGCGTTGATGCGCGCAAAATAATAGTGACGTTTGTAGACGCGCGTCGACGCGCGTACACCTGCGTTCGCGACTATGAAGGCACCTTTAGTGATTAGTGGCGTTGGCGTAGTATTAATGAGCAAGACTTAATACAGCCAACAGCTTTTGGCGTTTAATTTTGCAGATAGTGGTATGACTCATTCAAAAATGGCCAAGACATTCAATTATCTTGTTCTACAGATAGTTTTGATCACAAACATCAGGGAAAACGCGTTTTTTTAAGGTTATTCCGTTGACTCAGTCCAAATTGTGATTATACACCAGTTTTGAATATATAGTCAACAGTACATAATTACAAGAGTATGCCACTAGGCAAGCTCTGTGTTATCAGAGCAAAAACTATGCTCTGCACGCTAACTGCCCACGGACCACCCCCCACCCCGCAAATCAGTACCTAGTCGAAACGTGGGTACGCTCACTCGTTCTATGATTATGTGCTTAAGCTCGAAAACACAAGCATTGCATGCGCGAATTTTGTGCCTGCTTCGAGCTTTAGAACATAAAGTTATAGCGCTCAAAATTCTTTGAAGTGATGGGTCTGATTTGCGGGGGGGCTGGGCCGTTAGCGAGCAGAGCATAGTTTTTGCTCTGATAACATAGAGTGTGCCACTGGCACACTCTTATATTATGTACTCTTGATAATACCTAACAAACTGGCAAAGTTAGAGATAAATAACGTTGTCCACGTCACATGCGAGCATCCCAGAAATCGACTCATATATAGCTAGTGCTAGCTATAGTATGATGGTCATATATATATGATAGAGAGAGAAAAGAGAGAGAGAGAGAGAGACGACGATTGTGTATATACTTTCGTTCTACTTTTCGTAGCTATTGCTGGCTATAGTATGATGGTCATATAAACCGTGTGTACGTTGTATATACGTATGCTTTTTTGTTTTAGGCTGTTGAGTACAGTTGTGAGCGAACCCGTCACGTATTTAGCTCATTTTTTCGTATAACTTGGCTTCATATGCTTGAAGAGACAGGACAGAATATTAAATTTCGATTGTGATTGTAGGTTTTTGTATTTTTGGAAAGATACCAATCCACCTTAATAAATTTTAACCGTGGAGGTTTACTTTTCTTTCTGTTAGATTGAAGATTCTATTATGTTCATTCTATTATAATTAAATTATCGAATTTGAATAGATAACTACTATACATAGCCAACATGGCAGTTCAATAGACTGTGGAAAACCGGTGGTGTTTTTATTCTCGAACTAACCATGCATTGATGAGTTTGAGCTCCATCGATACTTACAGATGTTTACATATATTATGATGCCCATATGTTTGCAACAACAAGGCAGAATATTATGGTTCGAAATCAAGCTGTGACAGAGTTTATATAATAGGAAAATCGAAACATTCTGCTCTTCCAGCCTGCAAGATGCTCATCACATTATGCCGAAATCTCGGGAGTGGTGTCTTTAACAGTTGATAGCTACGTGTTTATATGCATTTCAACTTAAACTTACATTATTGCTTAGTCACATTCTTGATGTCCAAATTACATATATAAGCGTACCCCCTCGGAGATTTCGGCAGCTGGCATGGCAGTGGCAAGTTGACATGAGACAATTACATGCACTGTATTGCATGCACTGCATTACGTACATGCAATGCAGTACGTTCGTGAGAATGAATATGTTACAATTAATTTTAAATGGTTAAAATGGCAATTTACAATCTGAGGCGTAGACCTTGGTCTCTAAGCTTTCGCGACTATGATTGCACCTTGTTAGATAATCTTCAAGTTCAAGGCTGTAGCTTATCTTTAACTCTGACTGAGAAATTATCTGCTGCACCAATCAAAATTAGATGAGTTTGACATTATCCGATCTACAGCTTAAGCTCGAGATTATTTCTTGTTAAGGACTAACCAATCAAACTGTGCTTTTGTGTCATATGATGAGCAATTTTACCAATCAAAATTCAAAATTTCGATTTGTTTTACAACATGTCAACTTCAAATCTGTCGACCACAAAATGAAATTGATTTGGACGGCATTGTCACGGTGTAGTTTTTCCCCCGGTGTAAAATTTCCCCCCGGAAAAACTACACCGGTGTGGATTTTCCCCCCGGAAAAATTACACCGGTGTGAATTTTCCGGGGGGTGTGAATTTTCCGGGGGGAAATTTTGCACCAATGCAAGAAATAATGCAGATTTCAGTTACATAAATTAAGTTTTGCTCATAGGTATAGCAACTAGTTATGCTTCGATGATGGAATGTGATTAGCGTGAAACACAAACATTGTCTTTATTATAGTTCGAATCAGAAAGAAAATTAAATTGAAATAGATATGAATAAAAATTCTTGAAAAATCGGAAATCTTGTAGGATTAATTAAAATGTTTTATTCAACTGTTTTATTTCGCATTTGATAAACTTAAGGAAAAAATTCAGAAATAAATTCTAATCACTCTTAATATTTTGTTTTCATTTCTGAGTAAAAATAACTTAAAATATATATTGGGAATTTTAAAAGCCAGCTCAAATTTTTAAGTAAAGACAGGTATAAATTCAAGTAAACTAAAATTTATTTTTCACTTTTCAATGTCGAATGATAGGTCACATTTGCGGGGGGGGTCCCGATAAATGGAATATTGCAGCAGCGAGTGAACATACGCAATTGCGTACTAGGTACTGATTTGCGGGGGGGTCCACTAGGTACGCAATTGCGGGGGGGGTGGGCCGTTAGCGCGCAGAGCATGGCTCTCGAGCTGATTACATAGAGTGTGACGCTTGTCACACTCTTATGTATTATGTACTCTTGATTCAACTAAATTGAAATTTAATTTTTCAATTTATAAATTGAAATTTCGTTTAATTGAAGTCCATCTGAATTTTCCACGTAAACTTGAATTTTGTTAACTTTCCTTGCAAATTTTCTCTAAGGAAGCATTTCACCATTGACCTGTGGTTGAACTCTCAGATTAAAATTTCCGAAATTTCAATTATGTTTTTTAAATTTTTTTGCTTGGAAATACAACATGAGATATCAGAATCCTAATAAGCTTAGAAGTTAGCACTGATTCAATTGAAGTTAAATTCTTTAATTTAATTTTTAACTTAGAAATAAACACATAAGGTATCAGAAAACTAATAAAATTAGAAGTTACATAGCATTAATTAAATTTTTGATTAGCCTTTATCCAATGCATGGACTGCTGCATAGAATTATGAATCTATGAAATGAAAAATAAGTTCCAATTTGTACTTGTACTGCTTTGGGCTCGCACATAAAATATTCAATGCTTTAATTTATAGGTATACTTTTACTAAGATATAAAAACATAAAATATTAGAAGCCTAAGAAAGATTAGCATATATTTAAGAATTTTTTATTAAGTTTCATCAAATTGAAAATTTAAATTTCAATTTAGTTGAATGAAATTTCTGAAATAAACTTAAAAATAAATTTTAGTTCACTGAATTTATACCTGTCTTACTTAAAAATTTGAGCTCGCTTTTAAAATTCCAATATTTTAATTTATTGTTACTCAGAAATGAAAACAGAATAGTAAGAACGATTAGAATTTATTTGTGAATTTTTCTTTACTAAGGTTTATCAAATGCGAAGCAAACAGTTGAATAAAACATTTTAATTAATCCTTCAAAATTTCTATTTATATATATTTCAAGAATTTTTATTTATATATATTTCAATTGAAATTTCTGTAAAAGTCTAACTATTAAACGACAATTTTGGTGTTTCACACTAATCATATTTCATCATCAAAGCCCAATTAGTTGCTATAATTATGAGCAAAACTTAATTTATATACTGAAATCTGCACTATTCTTGCATTGGTGCAAAATTTCCCCCAGAAAATTCACACCGGTGTAATTTTTCCGGGGGGAAAATCCACACCGGTGTAGTTTTTCCGGGGGGAAAATTGCAAGGGGGAAAAATCACACCGTGACAGCATCAGCCAGGAATATGCTTGTTTAATCCTACTATCCTCTTTAGGCATTTTTTCTGCAGCACCTCGGCGCAGCAGGTCTCTTATGTTTGCTCACACGCTGTTTAGTAGATAAGCATGCACATTTCCAAAAATACGTGAAAGCAGTGATTAAGATAGTGCCAGTATGATTTGTGTGTAAATCTTTTCTTTTATTTCAAAGAACTTTCCTATGGCACATAATAAGGCATATAGGAAACTAAATATCTTTAACTTTCTGACAAGAAATTGTCTACCTTTTAGTGGGTATCGGCAGATGCCTCAAAGCTGAAGTTTTTTATTAGCTATTTTAGTAGAATGGCAGTGGACGCAAAATTAGACCTACAACAGTTTCTTCTGCTACCGATACGATAGAAAATTACGACTATGTGGAAAATACGGCATTTCAAGCCACCGATGATGAAGTTCATAGTAGTATTATCAGCGGCGACTGTTTCCTTTAGATGAATTAATATCATACTAAAGCAGATATGCTGATGTACATACATTATATATATAAGTTATACTATACCTGGCTTATTCTGTCCGCTGGCAAAATGGATTGTGAAATTAAATATTTCTAATAACTTGAAAATTATACAGGTATTCATTACGACAGTCAAATTGTGATTGAGAACGGCTGACAGGTCGGCTGTCGGTTTTATCTTTCTCATCAAGTTTTTATCAATATAACTATCAATATCTCTGGGCTTTTTCTTGGTGAAAAAAGTTGGGGTGGGGAAGTGGGGAAGAACCTAAAGTGGTCCAAAATCGCCAAAAACACTGTAATTAGCTTTTTACATATGTATGCTACTGTAACTAAGTACTAAGATAAAACGTATTCCAAAATCAAGTTTGATTACGAAAATTAACCATTTTAGACCAAAATATTCCGGTGATGGTGGGTGGACCCTCCACACCACCCCCAGTTTGTACTAATACCAAATCAAACGCCAATCAGTTTCGGATAGGACCACGTTGTGCGACCGTAAAACTGCCACTTTATAGCAAGCAAAAGCAGGGTGGAATTTAAGCCATATATGGGGATAGAAACGGCCTATATACGTGCTAACTTTACTAACTAACTAACTTGGTAAGGCTTTGTTAAGAAGTTTAACTGTGTACTATGCACTGCTCAGTTGTCCGTGATAGAAGTGTTCGGGTGGCTGTAGTGTTGTTTCAGTAGCCGATTTTAGTTTCAGTTTCAGTTTCAGTTTCAGTCGGTGGTCTGAAGTAATTTCAGTTTCAGTTTCAGTTTCAGTCGGCGGACCAAAATAGTTTCAGTTTCAGTTTAAGTTTCAGTCGGCAACGTAAAATGATTTCAGTTTCAGTTTTAGTTTCAGTCAGAGTTTCAGTTTCAGTTCACTTTAAAACGAAGGGTTTCCAGCCCTCTGAGTTGACATAAAGCACAATTTAATGTTCACTCAGCCTCCCCAGCAGCAATACTAACAGAATCGAAGCTCAAATCCTTCAAAATGTCAAGTTTTAAGGAACGACTGAAACTGGTTTCAGTCCGAGTTTCAGGTTTTTACCCAAATTAGTTTCAGTTTCAGTTTCAGTCGGCAGCCTAAAAAAGTTTCAGTTTCAGTTTCAGTTTCATGCCTCTTCTCAAAATAGTTTCAGTTTCAGTTTCAGTTTCAGTGACTGAAACTGAAACCTGTACAAACTGAAACCTAGTTTCAGTTTCAGTTTCAGTGACTGAAACATCACTAAGTGGCTGTGCGGCCTCATTTTTCCAAATGAAAATTACTGATCTCCTGACACCTGATTAGTGATTGCTGCCTATATGGCTTACATTTTACGCCGGAGAAAATTGTGGCTCGAGCCTTTATTCTAGGAATTTGCAAAAAAACATCGAAAAAGTTCTACTTGGTTAATTTGCAGGCAAATCGCAGAGACTAACCGTTTATTTGCATGTATTTATTCTATTTGAGTAAGAAATATTTAGAACGCTACCTGCTTACAAAATCATTCGCACACTGAGAAAATTTCAACATACGTACAAACTCACCACCTAACGTGATCACGTCTGTATACAGCAAACGATGCGATCATATCACAATAAGATATAAATTTTATAAAAATGCAATAAATTGATAAACATATGTTTAAAAAACAATCTCCTTTTTGATGCATTGCAACACCAGCAATACCACAGAGTACTATCAATACAGTAGCATTATGATTTTACATTATGATTGTTATCACAAAAATTAAGGTATTGTATCAAGAGTACATAATAAAGAGTATGAAACTCTTACACTAGCATGTACAAATCATGCTAGGTATGCTCGGTTCATTAACTCGGGACCCCCCCCCCCCGTAACTTCCGGGGGGGTCCCACTTTGCACTAATTACACGCTTTCATATAAGCGTGTGTCTGCTCGCTGATTGGCCCACTAGCCTAAGACTTACTGTAGGTAATTAATTAGTTAGTTTAAATAATTAATTATAACTTTAATTAGGTTAGTACAATCAAAAAACTGATTCGACAACTCTATAGCATTTTTTCTGCTCTTTCCAATGATATAAAAATTGTTGCACAATACAAAAATTCGCAGGAATGTAATGTGCAACAATTTTTATATCATTGGAAAGAGCAGAAAAAATGCTACAAAGTTGTCGAATTAGTTTTTTGATTGTACTAAACTAATTATAGTTATAATTAATTATTTAAACTAACTAATAAATTACCTACAGTAAGTCTTAGGCTAGTGGGCCAATCAGCGAGCAGACACACGCTTATATGAAAGCGTGTAATTAGTGCAAAGTGGGACCCCCCCGGAAGTTACGGGGGGGGGTCCCGAGTTAATGAACCGAGCATACCTAGCATGATTTGTACATGCTAGTGTAAGAGTTTCATACTCTTTATTATGTACTCTTGATTGTATTAATACAATTACAAGACTGGTGGAAAGTGACACTTTAGTACGAGCACATTAAACGCTAAGACTGCTCTGCTTTGGCTCGGCGCAGTTTCTCCAAGCCACGAAGGGCTCCAATCACCACAACATCCGGATACAGGAAATCCTCCTCCAGCTTCCCCTGGGGAAGATCCATGGACTGCTCAAAGTTGAGCTTTATCAGTGTTTCTGTGACACAAAAAACGGAGTAAACACTGTGAATAAAACGTGACTTAGCAAAAAGTGCAATGTGGGTAAAGATTCGTACTGAGTGCTTGTTTCTGATTTACTTTAAATTAAAAATGTTTCAAATCTATTACGTACAGGTAGGTAGATATATAGACCTCACTTCCTGTCCGCTAGCGGTGAGCTGTCGCGAGTCCTCTCGACAGAGACAACCAAGGCCGATAACTCTGACTGCGTTAACCAAGGCCGGTTATCGACATAATTACAGATCCTTCGTTTTACGAGGATCACCACAATCTAATTTAGCTTTTGAAAATTTATAACCACTTACAACTATATCATTTTGTCATAATTAAAGGCTATTAAGCCTTAGACATAGTTACAGATCCTTTGTTTTTCGAGGATCAGCACCCTTTACTAATGTTACCAAGAGTACATAATAATAAGAGTATGCCACTAGGCAAGTATGTTATCAGAGCAAAAACTGAGCTCTGCTCGCTAACGGCCCACCCCCCCCCCCCCGCAAATTAGACCATTCACTTCAAAGAATTTTGTGCGCTATGTTTGTGTTCTAAAGCTCAAAGGAGGCACAAAATTCGCGCACGCACTGCTTGTGTTTTTGAGCTTAAGCACATAAACATAGAGCGAGTGAGCGTACCCCCGTTTCGACTAGGTACTGATTTGCGGGGGGGTCAATAGGGTCTGATTTGCGGGGGGGGGGTGGGCCGTTAGCGTGCAGAGCATAGTTTTGCTCTGATAACATAGAGCTTGTTTAGTGGCATACTCTTAGTATTATGTACTCCTGATGTTACTAATGATATCCACACTACTCATCACCTACACACTAACTCCTTCACATCATTTTGTTGTTGGCACTAACCACAAGAGGAAAAATTGTATGTATATAATTAATTGTGTTGTTAACCTCCTTGGTCATAATTAACGGGCTAGTCCCGTCTGGTCATAGTTACTTGGACACAAATTGCCCTTATTTACCCGACTTTGCACTGCTGCATTTTATTTATTTCCTTATGTTCTTATGCGTTCTAAGGATATCTGTGCAACAATTAAATGAATCCGAAATTCGGGTCTCTTGGAGGCTTGGCCCGACCAGTACATACTTTAATTAAAATTACTTCAATTATTGGAAAGGAAATCTAAATTGTACTGGATCCCTCTGATGACGAATTTCGGTTCCGATCCTAGATATGAATGTGTACTCACAAACTATCAGAAGTATGAATCTAAGGGATTAGGGCCGAAAGATTCATTACTTCAGTTAATTTGCGAGTACTTAAAGGACTTCACACTTCTATATAATTGTTCATTTATTGTGATTCAAGTTTCAATCCCAATTTTCAGAACACTCACCATTTCTGCACTGCGTTAATACTATGTTGTATCAAGAGTACATAATAGATAAGAGTATGACAACAGGCAGGCTCTCTGTTATCAGAGCAAAAACTATGCTATGCGCGCTATCGGCTAACCCCCCCCCACAAATTGACCCCCTCTCACACCGCCCCTATATGGGTACATAGTTCCAAACGGGGGTCGCTCACTCGCTTAGTATGTTTTCTACATGCATATGTTAAACATACACGCTTGCACCCTGTTCCCAAATTAGGCCTCGGTTAATTATAACGTGTAATTATGCAAAGCAGTGAGCGACCCCCGTTTGGACCCCGTACCCATATAGGGGCGGTGTGAGAGGGGGTCAATTTGTGGGGGGGGGGTTAGCCGAAGCGCGCATAGCATAGTTTTTGCTCTGATAAAAGAGAGCCTGCCTGTTGTCATACTCTTATCTATTATGTACTCTTGGTTGTATCTTTTTGAACCTTGCTTACTGTTTTGTACTTTTGACATGAATTAGTAAGTAGATATTAAAAATGTCGGGCGGTAATCGAAATCCTCTCTATAAGCCAACCGGAAGCAGGTGGACATTTAGTTTGCGATTAATTTATACTAGAATTCTTAATTCAGATTTCAATTTGTATTTTACGATTTCTGCTTTCTGCTATTGTTTTATCTAGATTCTTTCAATATTTTCTTTATTCAAGAACTTTGTATTATCTAATTCCCTTTTCATGCAATTTGTTAGGGTAGTAAGTTGCACTTTACCGAAATTCATGTATGACTACACCTATCTAACATAGTCTAAAAACTCTTTTATCAACATCAGATGTAGGAAGCTTTAAGGGTGGGAGTCGCGATTTTGTTCTTCCCATGGGTCTACAAAATAAGACAAGAGCGTTTGTTGCAAAACTTTTCCTATTATTCATAGGGATGTTCCGATAATTGACGGGGCCGGGCCTAAATTATCAGCGGCCGGGGCCCAAGCCCGGCTCGGAGCACAGGGTTAGCTACTAGGCCCGGAACCCAATCAAATCCCGGGGCCCGCTACCAGGCCCGGGCCCACTCTTTGGCCCGGCTCTAAATGCCAGGGCTCGGTGATAGGTCCTGACTCCGATTCGGGAAAAGACCCTTAGTCTCGAAGTTTGAATTTACATCATAAAGCTTTATTTGTTTTGTCAACCTTTCTAAATTCAGAGTCGTTGCAAAAGACGAAATTTTAATATTACATCGCCAAATATAATAACTGTTTCAAATCATTACAATACCTAACTGACTTCAAACAGCCAAGACCCAAGACGATTCAGCACTTCCAGCAAAACAACTTAACTAATATTTGAATAAGTAATTTATTATTATAAATTTGAATTAAGAAAAAAGTCAAATTTATCTGTGCGAAAAACATTACAAAAATTCTTCATTCAAATAAAATAAAATTCAAGTGAAAATTTTTGGAATTTTTTGAAACTCTTTGGAATATTTTTATGAAAATGGCAACATCTTGTGAAAATGTTTCCTAATTTGCCGGATCGACGATCCGAGAAAATCAAGCCAATCCGATCCGATCCACATCACTAATTCAGATTGTTAAAGTTTAAAACTGTTTTAGAGTTAAAAAGTACCTGGCGGAACTTCCTTACTCTGTGCCTGGTTTTTTTTTTTTTTTTTTCCGTTAAACAATTTTATTTAGCAGAAATATATATCAGCATGACGTATATGCACAAAAGTATAATGACTACGATCTGATTTTTTGAAAGTCATGAAGGCAGGATCAGGCCAGAAGGCTGCATTGCTCGCATAGCTATTTGGATGTGTAGATTGCTTGCTCTTCTAGATTGTCGAAAATCTAGCACTGGCTCGATCCTGGCTTCCGAAAATAGCGAATAATTCTTTCTGAAATGCAAGAAACACAAAACAACAACAACGGAATAGAATCTTCCTAACTTTTTACTTCCTAAATCAATTCAATGTACCAACCTCTATCCCTTGCTATTTTACCGTAATACAAATTAAACTGATGCTCAGATAAAGTCAAAAGTGCTCTCCGAAGACAATACTTCAATCTAAAATTAAAATATTGAGCTGCATTTAAAACATGATTGCTTTCTTCGAGATGTTTTCTACCTATCCATATAGTTCGTTTAGCTATTCCTAACATTAAATTTGGGGCTTCACTTTCTTGCGGCCTATTGTGAAAGCCAAAGATTATTGCTAATTCGTTTAATTCCAAATTTCCATTAAATCTAGTAAGTCTCGGTTCAATAAAACCCAAAATCTGTTGAGCTCTTGGGCATTCTATAAACGCGTGAACTATGTCTTCTCGAACTTCAATTTGCATAATTCTTGAACAATACTTACAATTTTCAGTTTTTGCGGCATTAAAGTTTGATTCTCTTGATCTGGTTAACAGTGCTTTATGAAAAATCGCGTACTGCAACGACTTTGAATAGCCATCCAAAAATTTTGTCTTGGCCAGCGACCAAGATCTAATTTGCATGCCGTTTAATTTATTGATCCAGTAGCTTCTAATGTTCACCAATGCATTTGGAAATTTCCTTCTAATACAACTGTTATATATTATTTTCAAGTTTACATCATCAGTATTATAACGTACATTTTGAATAGTAATTTGAAGGTCGTCAATTTTCCTGATATCTAGTTCAAGCTCGACCATTTTGATTTCTTTATAAAAACCAGGAACGGTAACCAGACTTATTTTTGACTTTCTTACATTTTGACATCTATCAAAAAACATATCAAAGAGAGAAAACCACTTTTTATTTTCTCGGGATTTCCATCTGGAGATAAGTGTTCTCGCCCTCATGGACTTTATTTTAAAGATTAAGTTTGGATAGCCAATTCCTCCTTCTTCCTTCGGCAAATACAAAATTTCCTTCTTTATCAAATTTTGTTTGCTTGGATACCATAGAAATCTGTCTAATGCCTGTTCGAACTTTTGCTGTAAACTATGCTGCAGACTGATGAATTCCAGTGGATATAGTAGCTGAGATAGATAAAACGTATTTACGAACATGATTTTCCCAAAATATGACATTTCGTAAGGTGACCTCCTAGAAGCTAATTGCTCGATAGCTTTTTTCGCATTTGACAAATTTTCGTCCATTCTCACTCCAGTTGCATCAAAAACCAATCCATAAATTTTCAAACTTTCCACCATGTACTGTTGAAACCTTATCGGCACATCAATATTTAGTGCTGTGCTTACAGGTAGAATTTTTGTTTTTGCGAGTTTCAACTTTGCTCCACTTGCCTTTCGAAAAAGTTCGTAATTAGCAAATACTCGATCCACTGAGTCAAAATTTTCGAGAAAAAAGTTGGTGTCATCAGCATATGCTGTAAGTTTGTGCTCTACGTTTGCAGCTCGAAAACCTGTAATAGTGATGTCACATCGCACATATTCTGCTATTGATTCGGCAACTAGCACGTACAACAGTGGAGATAGTGGGCACCCCTGCCTGATACCTCTAGTCGGTCTAAACGTTTTTGAGAGAAACCCATTCAATTGTACTGACGAAAGTATTCCTCCTGCATGATATATGCAATTTATCCAACTCAAATAGTTATTGCCAAAGCCAAATTTTTTAAGAACTGCTTTTACAAAATCCCACTCAATTACGTCAAAGGCTGACTCATGGTCAACAGATAGTACAATGCAGTCTTTCTGTAAATCATTAGCAGCAAAAACAACATTTAAGATTTCTAATATACCATCTTGAATGTTTCTACCGGGAACTGCGCAAGTTTGATCAGCATTCACTAAAGTTTTCATAACTTTTGAAAGTCTAGTCATTAAAACTTTTGCCAAAATTTTGTAGTCTAAATTTAGCATCGTTAGTGGTCGCCAATTTCCGCGCTCTGTCCTGTCTCCCTTTCCTTTGTACAGCAAGGAGATTATTCCTAAGCTCATCGTATTTGAAATTTTTCCTGACCCAAAACAGGCTTCAAAAACTTTAAGCAAAATTGGAGCAATCTCCTCAATAAAATCTAGGTAAAATTCAATTGGCAAACCGTCTGACCCGGGCACTTTTTGTTTTTTGAAAGACTTAATAGCTTCTTTTACCTCGTTCAATGTGAGGTTTCTGTCAAGATCACATTTTTGGCCCGGACTTAAGCGTGCCGAAATTTTTGACAAAATATTCTGTTTTGCGGTAAAGTCCGTAGGAACAGATGCAGAAAGTTCAGAAAATTGCTCTTTCATTTCTTTTAACATTCGTTTTGAGCCAACTACTACCTCATTAGTTCTACTTTTGACTCCATAAAAAGTTCGTTCTTCACAAGATGATTTTTCCAGTTTTTTTGCTGTAGCTGGCTCATATCTTTCTTCGTATAAAAACTTTTGATGGCAGTTTTTAAGGAACTTTCTTGCTTTCTCTTTTTCAAACTTCTGCAGTTCAGTTTCAGCTGCTTTCAGCAAAGTTTTAAGAAAATTGTCTGTGGGCTGAGCGCAAACTCTATCTTTAAGTTCCGCTATCCTATACCGCGCTTGCGTCAAATTAATTTTTAAATTTCTGGTCAAATCAGCTTCGTGCACCTTTATTGTTTCGGCAACTTCCTGTTTGAAAAGATCCCATAGCTGAAGTAAATTTTGTCCTTCTGTAGTTTGAAAACTGTTTCTAAATCCCGCAAAGATACTTCTAATATCAGAAATAATTTCTGTATTCCGTAATAACCTGGTGTCCATCTTCCAATATGAACGGCCATGGCTAATGTTTAGCCCGTTTAAGCGAAAAGACAGAGAATATAGCAAATGATCAGTTAAGCCAGTTTCGATAAAATCGAAAGAAGCTAAGCTTGAGGATAAGTTTGAAGTAGAATAAATTCTATCTATTCTAGATCTAGTTTGATACCGTAAAGAGTAAAATGTAAATTTTCTTGTGGTGGGTTGACTTTCCCTGAACACATCATTCAGTCTCATATCTTGCTTAATTTGCATAAATTCTTCAATACCTGCTTCACACCCTGTTCCGGCGCTAGTTCTATCCAGAACTGGATTTTCGACCATATTGAAATCACCCATTAATAGGCTCGTTTCAAAATTTTGAAGCTCTTGTTGTGAAATTAGGTTTGAAAGATTTTGATAAAAAGTTCTTCTTGCTATTCTGTCGGCAGGTGCATAAATGCCTATAGCCAGAAAAGGTATATTATTGGTTATAAATGAAGCGGCTAGTGCTCTGCCTGGGATCTCCCACTCTAACTTAATCGTTTTAAAAGCAAATTTGCGATTAAAAAGTAGCGCAACTCCTTTAATATTCGTGCCTTTGTCGCAACTGTGAAAAATTTGAAAAAATTTTCCATAAGAGTTTTCGAAATCGACATTTATATTTTGAGAAAAAGTTTCCTGTAAACACACGATACCATGAGATTTTATTAAATTTAAAATAGAAGTTCGCTTAAGTTGATCCGAAAGTCCACATACATTGAGAGTGGAAATTTTCAGTTCGTTGTTTTTGCTGCCCATGATTTAGTGGGGAAAAGTAGAAACCAACAAACAACAAAAAACAAGAAAAACGGCTACACCTTTAGACCTGCGGTGACTGCTGATGACTGCAATGACAAAGCCTCTTGAAATGGATCATCGCTGGTGGCCAAGCTTCCGTTTCTTGATGGTTCCATCATTGGATAGTGTTTCCATTCCATCGGAATTGGTTTGAAGGCTCCGTTGGCTGGACACACTGGACAGTCGTGACCTGAAGGCAATGGCTTTCCTTGCATTTTCGGCTTCCTCTGCAAAAGCAGGATCCGCCATCATCGTTTTTCTGATCCCAGTTAGCATATCGCCCATGGCATTTAACCCCTGCCACGAAGACGGCTCCCAAATCTGGGACGACATCTTCGCGCAGAAGGTTCCGAAAAATCGAGAGTGAGGGCTTGCCTCGGCTAGTCGAGTTCCGGCAGTCTCGAAGAGCCTCTGTCGCAGAGCCTTGTGCTGTTGATACTTCGCCCAGTTGGCTTCTTCCAGCCGTGAGTAAGCGAAATGTTCCCAAGCCTCGACTGACCCTGACCATGGGACCTCCCTATCCCCTATCCGTTTAACCTTGCCGGCATCCTTCGTGTCCAAAATTTGCTTAACCTTATCCGTTCGTTTGGCCAAATCCGCCCTTGCAGCATAGAGGTAATGCTCGTTGGTTAAGTACGTCCTCCCTTGATGACCACGGGTGTTTCATGGTGGTTGGAAAAGCAATCCTGCTTGGTAAAGAAAGCAGTTATTCTTTTACCATACTGGCCGTGGAAGGTATCCCCTACCGCCTTGACCTTTTGCCGGAAAGTCTTTGGTGGTGCTGCCACTGCCTTGGCATATGCACCTGTAGGCTGTTGCTGAGGTTGAGAGTTATCCACCGTCTGTGGGTCACCCAAGCCATCCTGGTCCGGCATATCTTCTTCTTGGGAGACGGACCCGTCTTCTGACCTGAAATCCGTATCTCCTGGTTCGGATTGCCTGTCGGGAAGCCTTGGCACACACATTGCAGCCTTGTGACCTTTTTGTAGACATCGTCCACACCACGGGTCACTGTTCTTGTACCATAGTTGAATCCGGACTGGTCGGGATCTTCCTGGGACTGCCAAATATTCATATCCCGGGATGTCCTTCCCCTTCTGCTGAGCAACCACAACTGATCGACCACCGTTGCTAATCTCCGTACCCGGATACATAACCCACCTGATATCCTTGATGATCTCCAATCCCAAGCCTTGGAGCCACTTCCGCACCACCTCATGCCCCAAGGATACAGGAATTCCAAATAGATGGACAGTCTTGATGTACTTGTTAGGATCCCCTGTTTCCATAAAGGCCTTTCCATTCCACCCGGGTGTCATTGATGACCAGTTTTTCCCTTAGGACCCGCTCTCTTTTCCCAGAATCGGAAAAGATTAGTTTCAAGGACCCCCTGACCCGGTAAACTATTTTGGGATGGGAGTCAGCTGGATTTTCCTTGAAATTGCCTCAACCAAATCTCTGTCCTGGTATCTTTCCAAACCATATCTGCGCAAAGCCAAATACAGGGTTCTTGAATGGACTTCGGACAGCATTCGTTCAGTTTCATCTTGTTCTTGGTTTTGCTGTTCTCCATTTTCGGTCATTTTTGAGTTTGCTAGCCCAATCGGGCTAGCTGGCAACCTCAAGAAGGAGCCCTAGACTCCCTAAATCTAGGGAGTTTCGGGCAAAAAAAGAGAAGTTGTTACAGCCCAAATCTGGGTTGTAACAACGAAAAGTAAACAAGTTTCTCTTCGCTCAGCTCGTGGTATTAAACC
>JASAND010005890.1:0-48640 GCA_030248195.1 Trissonchulus latispiculum | reverse complement strand
TAACTATCGCCTAGTGCAAAATTTCGAAGTTCCGAATTTTAACCAAAAGTATGGTGATACTTGTAGTACTACTCGAGTACTTTACGATGGTAACCTTTTTACCCCTCCCGGACCTCTAATTAGCTGGCACCAGGCCCACACGGTCTCCAGGGGCCGCGCAGACGCCTTTACACCCATATTATGTAGGGGCGCTATCGCGCCCCTACATAATATTTGCGATATATATACCTTAGAGAACTAAATTGTAGTACAAAATTTTCACAATCGATAACTAACAAGCTGTAGCTGTGGGAAGGGAATATGGAAAAGATCGCGGACACAATTACCGTAGGATGCGTCGTCTTTTTTGCTATTTGAGTCCATGTGTTATTTTTAACGTATGAATAGTTTTTGCATTGGAGGATACCACCTTCAATTGCACCATGTACTTTTCCAAAATTAGTAGCATCGTTTTTTTCGCTCAGGCAATTTCAATAATATTTCATCAATTAGTTTCGATACTTGTGGCTTCGGTAAAGGGTAGCGTATAAGACTTCGCCATATGGAGAATTAAGAGTTGTAATAGTTAAGAGTGTGGACAAGTGTCAAGAGTGTAACAGGTGTCGCAGTTTCACTGTAATATTATGTCAGACAGTGATCCACCGAATAAAATGCCCATGGGCTCTTTTCAAGGGGATGTTTTTTGGATTTTTCACTGCCCTTATCATCACTCTTGAATGCATTCAGAGGAAACGACAGTGGAATTTCCTTTTTCCGACGAATTGTCGGAAATAGAAGTGTCTGAACTTCGAAGAAATGAATGCAATAGTTGGCCTTAGAGCTCCCCTACCACTCAAAACTGATGGTCTCGCTTAACTGGTGATGGAATGTGCTTAGAGTTTTTGTAAGTATATAGATGCTTAATATGGCTTGTTTTCTTTGTGTCCTTGTGGCTGTGAAGAAGAATTAACATTGAGAGTTTGTTTTCTATGTTGACAGGCTTATGTTAGACTGTTTCAATTATAAAGTTCACTCACATTGGAAAGTCATTTGTTCAAGTTTTAAATTTTATTTTTTCTAAGTTATGAAACTATAATTATTATTTTTTAGCAACGTGTATATTATGTGGAATTTACAACTGCCAACCCTCGGTTTCTCTGGAGTCGTAAATAATGAGCTTGAAATTGGGAAAATTGTTTTTTCGCATAATTGTAAATGTTATGTTTTATATTCTCTTGACGCTAATGGTTTGTGAAATATGTGCATCCTTTGTTGCTGGATCACTTTAGTTCCGGTTTCTTTCCTGTATTGACTCAATTTCATATTTTGCTAAAATGTTATATTTGGAATGTGTTAGTTGCAAGAGTGAATGGTAATGTTTATGTATATACTGGTTATGTGTAGTCTTGAAGGGGATTATGTACTGTTTCGGTACCGCGACAACTGTTGTGGTATCGATCGACTTACCCCGGGTCTGGCCGTTGGTGGTCGGATCTCAATGGTCTGCGCGCTTAACAATAAAATTTCCTAAATGTTTGCCGAATTCTAATTTTTACGTTCACTATTCCGTAGATTATTGAAATAATGAATCTTTTTGTTCTTTCTCGCTTGTTTATCCTTTTCTCAAGTGAACTTTGTTCATCTGTCACGCTTTTTGAGTCTTTTAATTACATATAGTATAGTAGCCCAGTATTTTTGTATATGGTTTCGATTCATTTTATTAAACTGTTTGTTTCATTACAATTTTATTTTATTTTCGGTACCCATTATGTACTATATGCGTGCATTATAAAATATGCGTTCTGTGGTTCAGAGAGTAATGTGCAACTTTCCTATGATATATATTTATTATTTTTCTCTGTAAATGTGTGCTTTTCTTCGTGTAACCTGGAATAGTAGATATATACGGCATTTTTAGCTGTTTTCGCATATCGCCAGTTCGCGAACGATTGCCGGATTTAAATGATTTTGTTTTGATTGTTATTGTTAGAAAATTCTTAGCAGATATCAACTGATTTCTGCAGAAATATCATTAAATAACTAATTTTATATTTTATTAGGTTTGATTAGTTGCTTTGGACTGGTTTGGTTATGCGAATGGTAATATGTATATAACAAGTGCATGTAAATGGTATTTTTGTTGTAATTATAGATATTGCCTATAACGGTCTAGCGTTGTTCACTAATGCAATATATGTATATCTATCAGTGATTCCTTGGATGTTTTTATTTCGTAATAAACGAAAGAATGCATATTATTGTAGTTGATTAAGATACTGTTGGGTGCTAAGGAAATCAGGAAAACAAACTTTTGGATGCACCCTATGCAATTCACACTTAGGGGGGGGGACTAAACTTTTGCTCCGACTTTGCCCGATTGGCCTACTTCTTGGCGAAGTTATAGAGCGTGGGTGTGGTCAAAAATACTTGGTCGTTGGTTCTTAGCTACCTTCCGGCCGTCGCGTTTATGTGACCGACCCCCCCCTTTTTCACAACTACCAACATAATAAAAAAATCTGCTGGCTGCAAGACCCTAGCGTCAAGCTTGTTATTGGCCAATATGAGTTGGCACATGTGCCCCTATTTGCAGAAAAATACTAGACGTCTGTATCTTATCTGCATCTAAGGGATCTATTTACATCTGTATGAAGTTTCGGCAAAATTTTGAAAATTTTTGGCTAACGAAAGGAATATTTTATTACTGGTGCGAGCTATAAGGATGTAATTTGGCAAATAGCGAGGCTCTATAATAGGAGTACTCATTTGTACTAAATGGTAAGAAATGCCGCATAAAAAATTTTTTGTCAACTTATTGACTAAATCGCCTTTTTTGGTCAATGGTACGCCAGAAATCGAAAAAATCAAATTGTTTGAAATTAAATTTTTTTAGATATTTGAACTCAGCGTGGTTGAAAACACACCCACAAACGATTTCAGCTCGATTAGTGAAGGTCTGCTACTTCTATGGCTGCAGAAAGCCTCTACACAGGATTTGACAGACGGAAAATGGTGATTTTGGCAATTTTTGAAGATTAAAGTTGACAAAAATATTTTCAAGCGGCAGAATTTCTTGGCATTGGGCACAAACGAGTACTCCTATAGTGCCTCTGTATGTGCCAAATTACAGCCTTATAGTTCGCACCAGTAATAAAATATTCCTTTCGTTAGCCAAAAATTTTCAAAATTTTGTCGAAACTTCAAATTTGAAGAGTAATTCCCTTAGATGCAGATAAGATACAGACGTCTAGTATTTTTCTGCCGATAGGGGCACATGTGCCAAAGCTTATTGGCAAACGGCAAGCTTGAAGCTAAGGTCTTGCATCCAGCAGAGATTTTTAGTTAATTATGTTGGTAGTTGTGAAAAGGGGGTTCGGGCACATAAACGCGACGGTTGCACATGGCTGGTAGGCAGCTAAGAACCAACGACAAGTATTTTTGACCACACCCATGCTCTTTAACTTCGCCAAAAAGTAGGTCAATCCGACAAACTCGGGGCACCCCCCATTTTAGTCGCCCCCCCCTATCACTTTTTCGCCGATTTTTCGACCATCTCCGATTTTGCTCATTTTCACATATTTTGTAGTCCCAATGGGTCCTCATAGCAAGACAATTGCGCTTTGCCTATTATTGCTTCTGTCGTTCTGTAGAGCCCTTCAAAGGTGACCTTGATATGTGTTAAACATAGGAAAATGAAAAAGTTAGATTAAAAGGTTTGTGGCTGAAAAATTTTTCGCTGTATGAAAGATACAGCGCTGAAACTTTCCACATATGCCAAGGACATATTGTAGAGTGCAGCTATCTAGTTTGGTGCAATTCTGCTGAGTGGTGGATTTTGGTGAATTTTTAAACTCAGAATTTTTTTTAAAAATCCATCGTTTTTGGACTATGAAAAACAGGACCAACAGTACTCTTATGCTTGTCCTGAACGATTGGCAAAAGCTACAGAAATGCCCAATGCATAGCTGCACTCTACGCATAAACGCACGTCGTATGAAGGTATTCTCATGTTTCTATCGACTATAGTAAGCTCGAAAACTTGCCACGAGAACAGCAAATTTAGGTAAAAATGGCCATTTTTCATAATTTTCACATTCTTTTGATAATTTCTCACTCATTATGTAACAAAAATCACCAAACTTGACAGACTAATATATCCATGTCTGTCACAATGTGGCCAAAACAAATGCGTCAATATTAAACATGACTTCTGTGGCGGCACCTTTGATCTTTATCGGTGGAAAATGCCAATTTTTAAATTTTTCCAAATGGAGACAAATTGGGTATCAATCAATCGATAGCTGATGGAACGAGGAGCAACTTTTCTCCTAGAACTATAAGTCTAAAATGCCGTCTGTGCAAGATAGGATGAGTTAAAGTTATAGTGGGCAGTTGTATAGGTTCATTCATCAGTTGTAACTTGCCGACGCATCTATACGCGCGTTGACGGTTGACGGTTACGCGCGTCTGCTTGTGACAGGGACTATGAATGCAGCTTAAGACACTCAGCTCTTCGTAATAGAATAAGCTTGCAATATGCTCCAAACATTAAGGCTGAAATCCCGGGGGGCGGCTTCTCAGCGTGTAAACAAAGAACACTGACATTTTTCAAAAACAAGCGTTTTCGACAAATTAAATACTATAACTTGAGCTAAGAACATCGTACAGCAATATTTTTATATCATTATATTGCGTAGAACGAGATCTCTTTAACGTATAAAAATTATGTAGTCAGCTTCAAGCAATAAGCTTACAAAGCCGGCAACAAATTAAGGCATTTCTAAGAAATGATGAAATTCCCAGAATTTTCGTGGCAAGGATGCTTTATTGACGGTTTTGTAAGAGATTACCTAAACCGAACTATATAATTTTTATATCGTTAAAAAGATCTCATTCTACGCAACATAATTAAATAAAAATTATTGCTGTACGATTTTCCTAGCTCAAGTTATAGTATTTAATTCGTCGAAAACGCCCGTTTTTGAAAATGTTGTATGTTGTACATAGCGTTGTATGTTTACACGCTGAGAAGCCCCCCGAGATTTCGGCCTTAATGTTTCGAGCATCTTGCAAGCTTAATCTATTAGAAAAAGCTGAGTGTCTTACTCTTGGTATTATAAACTCTTGCTATGGCTGAGAAGCACAAGGACAAAACGGCGTTTGTGGGTCGGAGTGGCTTGTATCACTTCAATGTAATGCCTTTTGGTTTGTGTAAAGCAGCAACTACTTTTCAGCGAATGTTGCAGTTTGTTTTGAGAGGTCTTCAACGGAGAACTTGTCTCGTGTACATCGATGACATTATCGTATTCTCGTCCTCGTTTAATGAACACCTTGAGAGTTTAAGGAAAGTTATAAAAAGGCTCCGCGACGCCAACCTTAAACTTAATGGGAAAGTCTTCGTTTTGTCAGTATCAGGTTGTGTATGTAGGTCATGTAGTATCGGAGGAAGGTATACGGCCAGATCCGTCCAAGCTGTCGGCTTTGTCAAAGTTAGAAGCGTCTCGAGACAAGAAAGGTGTCCACAGTTTTCTTGGCTTGTGCTCGTATTATCGCCATTTTATTCCTAAGTTAGCAGACATAGTGGCTCCTCTGACAAAGCTGTTACATGCCGGAGTATAATTTCGCTGGGATGAAGCATGTCGGAAGGCTTTTGAAATTTCTAAGGTGACTGACCTCCTGAATAATCCTGTTTTGAAGCAACCCGATTTCTCAAAAGACTGTTGTCTTCAAAGATGCCAGTAACGATGGTCTTGGCGCGGTTCTATCACAGAATATAGACGGTGTTGAACATGTCGTTTCCTATGCAAGCAGAGCTCTTCGTCACCGCGAGCGAAATTATTCTACCATTAAAAAAGAGGCTCTTGCTATGCATTGGGCCGTGAAGGAAAAGTTTCACCTTTACCTTTATGGGCGAAGGTTTAAGGGGGGGTCACTTTTTGCCGATTTTTCGACCATTTCTGATTTTGCTCAATTTCACATATTTTGTAGTCTCCATGGGTCCGCGAAACAAGACAAGAGCGTTTTGCGAAATATTGCTTCTATCGTTCTGTACAGGACCTCAAAGATGACCTCCACATGTGTTAAACATAGGAAAATGAAAAAGTTAGGTTAAAAAGTTTGTGGCACAAAAATTTTTCGCTGCATAAGAGTCAGAGCTCTGAATTCTTTTCAGAACCATTAAGGACATATTGTAGAGTGCAACTATCTCCTCTGAAGCGATTCTGTTGAGTATTGGATTTTTGGCGAATTTTTAAAGTCAGAATTTTGGAAAAATCGAATTTTGGATTTTGAATCGAAAAAAATTTTGGACCATGAAAAACAGGACCAACAGTTCTCTTTTGCTTGTCCTGAACGATTGGCAAAAGTACAGGAACGGTCAATAGATAGCTGCACTCTACGCATAAAACCACGTCTTATGAAAGTACTCGCATGTTTCTATCATTTACAGTAAGCTCAAAAAACTTGCCACAAAAACAGCAAATTTTGCTAAAAGTGGCCATTTTTCATAAATTTAACATTCTTTTGATAATTTCTCACTCATTGTGTGGTAAAAAATCACCAAACTTGGCAGATTAATTAATATATCTATGTCTGTCACATAGCCTAATGTGGCCAAAACAAATGCTTCAATATTGAACATGATGCTGTGGCGGCACCTTTGATCTTTATAGATGAATGTCAATTTTGAAATTTTTCAAAATATAGACAAAATGGGTATCAATCGATAGCTAATGAAACGGAATATAGCTAATCACCGGAATTTTCGAATTTTCCGGGTTTGAACCTGAATAACTCTGTCACAGTTTGATTTCGAACGCTAATATTCTAAGTTATTTTTGAGAACATAATTGTTTAATGTTCAAGTAGGCTCAAGATTTTAAGATAAATGTAAAATTAGTCTGATTTTCGTAAAACATTTCAAGTTTGGATGCTTATTTCTCTCGAACAGAAAGACAAAATGCGAAACCATTAAAAATAACCCTCGGCAATGTCCCAAATATGCTTGTAACATGGCTCAGTGTAATCGAACCATGCTACAACCGCCTGCGTACAATTGAATTGCACGCTACACCGTGCAGTACAATTGTACTAAGCCTTCGCTGCTCTCCTGTCGGAGTATGCAGCAAGGCGCTGACAGCCATCAGAACTGACTGCAATGATCAAGAATTTCTCCCCTTATATACTTTCCGCCAAAAGAAATATGCAAATTAGGTTGAATAGTATATAAACGACTGGAAATTCGAAGCAAATTGTCAGTCTTTAAAGACTTGACATATAGAAGGCAAAATGTCTTCTAGTTTTTTAGCCATATTACAAGCCAGTTGTAGCACTGCTTGCTGTGCTCACAGAATTTTGTTAGCTCACTTGCAGGCGAAGCCCTCGTGAATGGCACTCGTGCGCTTCGCGCACTGGTGCCCTTCACTCAAAGCTTCGCCTGCTAGTGTGCATACAAATCTTTGAGAGCACCGGTGGCAGTGCTACAACTTACACTTGTGCAAAGCCGTTTTCTAATTGGCTGCATGAGTTGAAAGAAATCCGTGTTCAAAACAAACTGTTGCCATTTTCAAAACTACATTTTCGTTGCTATGCTTAGGCAGGGATGCCGCAGAGAGCTCTATGTTGGGCATAATATGTGTTATAGAAGTACAAATATGGACAATACCTGACTGACGGATCAGCGCTGTTGATGCTGTCGAAGACTTGTAATATTTGATTTTTCAAAAGTGGTCTGTTTTTGGACCTCGAAAATGAATTTTCCTTGTTATCTCCTGAACCGCAATGAATCGAAAATACGCTCAAGAGCAAAGTTGTAGGTACTGGTGAGAGGATTCGAATTATACTATAAGTTTGTCCATCTAGGGTGATCACAGTGCAAGTTACAAGATGGTTGATTTTCACGCCGCGACTTTTCCAAAGCGGTTTTTGGACAAAATGATGTAATTGTAGCAAATTTGAATAAATTTCAACAACAGTTGCGCTTTTAAAGCACAAAAACACACTAACCCGAACCAGCACCTTAAAAGAATCAAACGCAGTCAAAAACACGATTTGCTCTTCTTCAGAAGCACTTTTTGCTGTTCTTCTATAAATTGCTCTCCTACATTATGATCACTAAGTATAAATAAGTATGCTATATTTATTGGTTATCCGCGTCTTGTTCCTATTTGAGATTCTGGACAACAGTAAACTCCATTGTGTGGTATACATCGGGCTTTGCCGAAGGATCGGCATCCAGTTGAAGTTGATATACACAAATCTTTATTCATGTTTATGCTATCAGTAATCACAAACTTTACTATTAAATGACCGATAATCAGTATGAAATGCCTGCAAAAAGTTCAGCAAATTACTGTACCTAGCATTATGATCAAATGCTTTTTCAAAATCTTAAGTGTGCTCACTCAGCTTGAAAGAATGTCTGCAGTGCAGTGTTGTTAACCGGCCGGAGTGTTTCGGTTCTACACTATAGATTAGGAGTTTACCAGTCTTTAACGTTTTGCTTCTGCTAACTTACATATCTAATAGCAGTGTTTGAGGCCGGCCGGTCGATCCCCTCGACCGGGCAGCTGCCGGCCTGAAGCAGTTTGCAGCGCTATAACAGCTAAGGTATTGGTTTTTGGATATTATATTAGAAAAATATAGGTGTACGTGTACACTAGCGAGGAAGTGATTGACACTTGCAACCGTGTACGAAAGGGATTGAATCGAAACACAGTTTAACTCCTTTTTCTTTACCACTGTTGACAGCTGGTCTAGTGCGATAAGTTTTCCTGGTTAGGAAGAGTGGGCTTGGACCCGCCTCAGAGTCCTAGTTTGCCCGAGCTTCTCCCCGCAAAACTAGGATTCGACAGTTGAGAAAGTGACAGTACTGACAGGAAATTTTAAATTTACTGCAGATGCGATGCACTCACAGTCTCTAATACTTTAAGGATTCTCAATTCGCAAAATATAATTGTTATAATTCTGCCAAAATCCTTCCTGTACATGGAGTTACTCAGTAATGTTAAAATTTCGGCTTCAGACTGCTTTATGCATCTTCGAATAGCTACCGTTAAGTGTTCAACTTCGAATCCGATAGCCCGAGGTTAGAAAAGGGGTAGCAGAATTGTGCGGAGTTACCTTCGCCGTTACCTCATTATGCAGCCTTCACTCTTCAAACAGCAAAAATGGTGAAATGTATTAAAAAATCTTACCTGCTTACGAAAGCCATTTCAGGGCATAAACTGGAAGGTATCTAATGTCTGGCAAGTGATCTAACCATATTATGTACTATGTAATGTTACCTACCCACCAGCTTTTCAGCTACAATACGTAAAATTTGTATGTAGGCAATTTAGGAATAATGTGCGCAGGCGGTAACTATTCCAAGTTGTGCAGATGATTTCGTGGAAAAAGCATACACACTGAAGCTTAGTAAAACTAGAGTTGTTTCGGTATCTCCGGCAAGTCTGAATTTCGTGTCGGTTTAAAGTTAATCCAAAATTTGCTCTTCCAAGGTTAAAATTTAATTTAATTAAAAATTTAATGCTATTTTAGAATTAGATTAGTTGCATGAATGATGAAAAATAATCTTTACGTTTGATTGGATCTGCTACTTCGTGAAAGACGGCAGCTTTTTAGAAGATTTAATCTTTTCTGTTTTATAAGATAAGATGTTACTTTGATTTGAAAATTTAATCTTTTGTAGCTTATTTAAGGTGCAAGACATTGGCCAAAATTAGGAATTTAATAACTTTGAAAGGAGACTACTTATTGTTGAAAAGACGCAAGTTTAATATAGATGGTATGCCGAATATTGGGGGAATATTGATAATTGCCTATTACATATACTAGGCAACAAAATTGCCGAATATATATAATAAGCAAGGCATTTTGCCAGTTATTCATAATAGGCAATCTTACTTGCCTATTATATATAATAGGCAGAAATTTTGCCGATTTTATTGTAGGTAACGACGTCTTGCCGAATATTCAAAATGAAATTTACGTTACTTTTTCCAGTGCAGATTTTAATTTGATACACAAGCTGTGCAATTATCCGTAAGTAAGCATACAAGGGCAGAATGAAAAATCAGGTTGTGCCAAAGTACTTATTAATGAATTGCTTTAAAGATGAAATAACTATATAACTATTAAACAAAATAAAGGCGCCTCAAAGTAATAAAATAATAAAATATTAGAATGTTACATTCTTAAATGGTAATTGACGTGATTGAGTAGTCAAAAATCAAAATCTCAGTCAGCGGTTAAGAAACTAAAATGTCTCGAACACTCTGCACATAACATGAACCGCTATTGTACACAGTCCTGGCTTATTTTTACTCTTTCCACAAATAAAACTATTTAATTTTTAATGCAGGATTTCGATTTTTGACTGATTCAAAAAATATTTGGACAAAGCATGTAGGTTATAGCTGTTCTCGATCGCACCGAGTTCTTTTAGATGTAATTCGTTAAACTGTTAAAACTTTACGATTAAATTTGGTTATTTCATCGGTTTGCCATTTCGTCTTTACTTTTTATTAATACTTGTACTTTGGCACAATCTGATTTTTCATTCCGTTCTTTTGTCAGCTTTCTTAAAAACGTGCTAGCAACTGCTCTTATTTACGGATAATTACACAGAATGTGTATCAAATTAAAATCTGCACTGGAAAATTTAATGTAAATCTCATTTTGAACATTCGGCAAGACGTCGTTGCCTAGTATATATAATCGGCAAAATTTCTATATATAATAGGCAAGTAAGATTGCCCATTATGAATAATCCGCAAAACGCCTTGCCTATTATATATACTCGGCAATTTTGTTGCCTATTATATATAATTTAATTAATTAATTAATTAAATAATTAATTAAATTAAATTGATTAATTAAAAATTAAAAATTAAATTAATTAACTAATTAATTAATTTAATTTATTAATATTATATATAATAGGCAATTATGAATATTCGGCATAACATAGACAGTGTTTTCAAAAAATGCTAGGTTATAGTTTCTAGCTATATATATATACAGGAAAATATTAGGTTCATGGCTGGGTGGGTTCAAATGACATAAGTCTGCTACTTTATTGCAGGAAGATATATATATTTGACTGGATAGTGTTTTAGAACGGCCGGGTTCAACCGGCGGTGGCGGCTGCCTAAAAAACGCCACCGGCTGGCCGGCGGCTAACCAGACATATTCTTTAGCGTTTGAAGCCACTCTGAGCTAGAAAGTTGCAAAATATTTATATTATGCTTTACAAAGGCGATGGAATCGGCATTTACTTTATATATTTGGGAAAAGTTCACATTTAGCGTTGGATTTGTTTTGTAAACATTGTTGTGTTAACTATAAATTGTTGTGTTAACGGTAAATATTTGTGTTAAGCCGGCGGCCAGCCGCCGGCCAACGGCCTGCCGGCGGCTGAACGGCTGCACGGCCAACGGCCGGACGCCGGCCAAACGGCCAGACACTAAGCCGGGTCGGCTGCCGGCTGAAAAGCCGCCGGCCGTTCGAAAACACTAGATACCGACACTTTGAGCAAATGCTGTCAGCAGTCCCAGTCTAATAGGGACTGATTTGCCGGATTAAATGGATTTTAAAGCAGATGAGCTGTGGGACTTCATCGGTTTTAAAAAATGGATGACAAGCTAAGTTGCAAACTGTAGTTTGTACAACTCTCATAGAATGTTTCAGCCTGCTAGGCAAAATGTATGTAAATCCAAGAATTAGTTTAACAATATGTAATACTTTGATTGCTCGTATTTTCTATGATTGATAAGTTGATTGCGATCGATTGAAAATGGTCCTACCGTGTCTATTCCTGCATCGGAATCAAAAGGTTAAATTTAATATGACTCATAAATTTCATCATAAACTACCCAAAGTAAAAATAAGGTAGCATGGGGGATATATTTACTTTCTTAAAACGTTGCTGTAATAGTTGGAAAATAATGCAATCGCGGACTTTCCCTCCTTTCCTATCTGATGCTTACCTTACCTCCGATCCTATTCTGCAACCCTTCACTGTCTTCCAAGCAGGCATACTAAGGTTTCAGCCATCTCAGGCACTATTGGCATGCGAGGGGCAGCATGTGTCGGTAAACGACATATGTAATCCTGGATGTGTCCGAAATAACCGTACGCCAGCTTGGCTTGGGAATTTTGTTTTCTGTCCTTGACCTTCGTCTCTCCGTCTCCTGTCCGCTTGCGGCCTACGGAGAGGCAACGTAAAGGGGCCTCCGATGTGAGCCTCGGGCTAATATAAATCGTTTGAAAGTGAATTCTAACTGGTGTGGTGTCTCACCACTATGCATCTACATGCTCTAACATTGCTTTATAGAATATATTTCTTTATATGTTATGCAATGTTCCTTACAGTGTAGTTTTGTAAATATATATAAACTTGAACATTAGTAAGCATTATTAGTGTGAGCTCAGTGGTTGGCTAATTTTGATGGTCTAGAGCTGGAATTTTAGTTTTGTCCCTAATACCATTTCAGAATCGCTTAATAATGATAATTAAAGACAAATACTGATTCTATGACGTTTTAGGTCGTCAAATGCGTCATTTTAGCAAGACGAAAGAAAGAAACACATCACAAAAGCAGAGAAAAGGGCTTAAAAACTGTGACCCACCGGCGGGTCACATTGACTCCAAATAGTACTTATATATTAATAGGCAATGTGACCCACGGATGTGTCACAGTCAGACACAGCCAAAACCAACTGCGCAATGATATTACGATTCCATTGGTTGGAATACGTGAACTTCTTTTCAGCTTAAATCTGGGAAGCCCAGCTAACTCAAACCCGAGTCCCGAAAATGTTCCAACAACTGTTAAAAATACTTCAAACACCACAATGGGCGGCAGAGAAACAGAAATACCGAGATTCAACATCCAGTTCCGTTTGATGAGGGAAACCTGTAACGTAATTAAAAACGATAGATAAATGGAGCAACGAAAAGGAGATGTTGGAGAAACCAATGAAATAAACCTTGAAAATTTGAGTACATAGAGACTACGTAGAAGGTAACCAAAGGTTAACATTGTGTGTTCCTTCGTTTCTGCAATCGCTTTTTGGCTCAGTCTCTTGCATAGCACATTAAAAAAGCAGACAAATATTTTTCGGGTTGCTAATTTGAACAGCGATAATGCCGGCTGAAAGAACTCGCCGTGGTTGAAAACATACCATAACAAAGTTTAAGTTATTCCGCTACATTTTTTAAAAATTTTTAGCACTGACGGCGGCAGTAGTGTGGACAATTAAACTCCCATTCTGTTCACGGGTGGTCGCAATTAGTTAATATATAACTCAACTCTAGTATCAATTGTCCTGCCCAGACAGACTCACATAACAAAAACTTCCAGACACATTACAGATCCAATTTCTTCTGACTGATGACCACACCAGTGACGTTGAAGCATTTTTAAGAAAGTTGAAGAAAAATGAGACTCTCCAAAAATGACACCAATAGGGATTGTTAAAAGATTTCAAATTAGCCAGACGCACACAAGTTCGTTTTCATGCATAATTTTATTTCCAACCAGAGCTGTTTAAATTGAATTGGTGGCTGCTGACTTTAGCCTAAGGTTTTCCATCCTCAAGTCGTGGAGGTTCTCAATGGTTTGCTTTAAATATTAAATGTCCTGGACATTAACTAACTGCGTAGACAGTCCCTGGGGAGGGTTGGAAGTATGACAGTCGTTTTTTGAAACATGTCTTTGAAATTGTTTCTTTCATTACTGAACGATGCTCCCCCTCTGTTTCTCTGAGTGCTAGGTTTAGTTCCTCAAAAAACCCGTCTGAAATTAGCTTTCCATATAGATTGCGCAGAAACACGTAGCAAGCCTTTCCCAAACACAGGCCAGCTGCAATGATCCGTTAAACCGGTGGGATATTTTCAAAATTTTATTTGAAATACCGTTTTGGAGACGTCATACGGAGACATTGTAAAGGTTTTTTCTTGGTGACGAGGGTTTTCTTGAGGGAACTTCAGTTGTTTTAATTACAGAAACCTAAATGAACCTTTTTGACTGAGTCTGGGAAGGGACAGCACAGTCGCTTATTTTGAATGCTGAATCTAACCACTCTAATTAAGTAACTAAGGTAGAGATGTTAATATTTTTGTAACTGGGAAAAAGGAAAAATTAATTTTGTCTTTTAAAGGCATATAGACTAAACCTGTCCTGTCACTTAACTACATATATAGCATCTGTCAAAATGGTTATGTATGAGCAATTACATGAATTAGTGAATTTGTTGTTGAACAATATACGTTTCCTGTGCCTGTCGAATCTTTAGTCTTTAGCCCGGTTCCAGATATCAATATTTCGACCACTATATTAACTTCATGGCGTTAGTGTGTAGTTTCTGTTCTGCCTGGAGGCAGAACAATTTACACGGAAATTAGCAGGAATTGCACTATGAACGGCTTGCTCAACTCAATCGTCGCCTATCTTCAACATTAGCCTAGTAAGTGTTTCGCTCATTTTTTTAACCGAAGAGGGCCTGCTAGTAATGTAAAATTTATACATTTTAATTTAAAATATTTATTTTTGTATCACTCAATAAGTTCTTAGTTTTTGCGGTTGTTATTGTGCGTCTGAGTGCCTCAATATTCTTCATTTTCTCTTATCCTGCCCCCTTTAAGCCAAAATTCTTACGACATCATTAAGCCATTGCCCCCCGGCAAATTTCGGGTCGAAAGTTGTTGTAAAGGATGCCAGCATTTATGCAAATGAGATCAGCAGATTTTGAGAACAGTTCACAAGTAGCTGGCTAGTCGACTGATTGCGTTTGATGAAGACTTTAAGTTCGCTATTACTTGAGCAAAAAACTTTTGTTCACAAAAATGTTCATTTTGATTTATAAATCTGTTTATTAACTATAAGTGATGCTGAATAATGATAGAAGAATGATTGTTTAAAGTTGATGTCATCTAAATAAATCACCGCCTTAAACAGACTCATTTTCACTTGATTAATTCCAAGTTTTAGATATAAATCTGAAGCAGCTCCTTTGCTCTGGCTTATATATACTTGTTCACTGACAAGTATATCCTTTGGTATCCTTTGGTATAAAACTAAAGGTAACTAAACTGGCTAACGAGGTCAAGGATGCCGGATGGACTGGCCGACAACGACTAGGCCGACAACATTACTGCATACTCTCATAGGCCTCCTCAGGCCACTCCTCAGGCCTCTCAATCAGTATGTCACACCTGACAGATTTCCTGTACCAAACCACAAGGAAATTGCTCCTGGAACTTCACGGCGCTCAGTTCTTCACGAAATTTCACCTGAGAAAAGCCTTTTTCCACATTGAACTAGCTCCTAAGAGCCGACCACTCACTGGCACGATAACTCATCAGGGTTTATTCCAGTACAAGTCACTGCCAAATGAGCCTCAGACATTGTCAAACTGCTGTGGTGTCATCAAGTACGTGGAAGACCTCCTCACCACTGCCCAAACAAAGAAACACCACAACATGAACTTGAGAGAAGTTCTAAAGCGGTTGAACGAAATTGATGTTCTGCTTCAACTGGAGAAATGCCTCTTTGTAGTTACAGAGGTACCCATTCTTGGTCACATAGTCTCAGCTTCCAATGGCATTCGTCCAGATCCAAAAATGTCAAGCCAATTTTGGAAGCGCCAGTGCCGAAAACAAAATGCCAATTCAGGCGTTCCCTGGAATGGGAACTTCAACCAAGAATTCCTTCCTAATCTGAGCCGAACCTTTGAGACACCTAACCCATAAGGACGTCAAATTTGCCTGGTGCAGCAAATGTCAGGATGCCTTTGATACATTGAAGAAGCTTATGGCAACTAAGTTGAGCATTTACATCTTCGAGCTGAATACTCTTCCTCTCGTCCCAACAGATGCCTCAGATGTTGGCTTGGGTGCTGTTCTGTCTCAATAACCAGAATGGTCGCGAAGTTCCTATTGCTTATGCCTCGCATACGTTGCAGCCGAGAGAGCGCGACTGTGCGATAATAAACTCGCAGCTCTGCCATGTCTTTGGGCTTGCGAATACTACGAAACATTCCTGTTCCGAAGACATTTCTCACTACGGGTAGATGATGAACCACTCACGACTCCCTTAAATCCAGTTAGTTCAAGAGCTGGCTTGATTGCCTCTCTGTATTCAATAACTGGGTTATTTATCGGAAAGGATCTGATAATCCAGTTGCAGACGATTTGTCGCGACTGTCCATGCCTTCCTAAACAGAAGCAGTCAATGATCCTCACGAAGAGTCTTTGATTAGAGGTATTAGAACGGATAATGTAATGCTAGACCATGTCAGGAATCGAAGATGAAGTATTATCTAAAGTTCTGGCGTATGTTTCATACGGATGACCCTCAAAGAATGATGTCTCTGCTAAGCAAGAAGCTGCTACATAAGGCACACACGGTCATTCTGTGATTATACGAATGAAGTGCAAGCTTTGTCAATCGTACTGGTGGCCAGCCAAGGACAAAGATGCCGAAACTATGGTGAAATACTGCGAAGGATGCCAGCGAAGTGAGAAATCACTGTCTCCCAGCGACGTTCCAGTTTCTTCAGTACCTGCTCCTTCTCGAACATGGGAAAGGTGGTCATTGATATTGCCGGACCATTTCTGATTGCACCGCATCCTAAGTTCGCAGTATTCCTTATCAACTACTACTGAAACTATCCAGAAATCCTGCTCGCTTCAACAATCATTTTAAGCAAGTTGATTGAGTGGCTGTCTGATCAGTTTGCTAGTTATGGTTATCCGGATGTTTCGGTCACTGGGAAACAGTTCATCAGTGACGAATTTATTTCATTCCTGAATCGGAGAAACATTCGCCACATCAGAACTGCCGTCTACAATTCACAAGAAGATGGGAAAGAGGAAAGATTCAACCAATACCTGAAAATTGGTATCCAAACATTCACCACCTCTGGCACAAATTGGACTATTGGGGTATTGACCATTCTCGCTCAATACCGTGCTACGTCTTTGTCAGCCAATGGTCGTAGTCCAATTGAGCTCTTTCTTTAGCGAAGTATTCGGCAGCCACATGAAATTCTACTGAGTTATTCTATGGAATCAGCCATTTCTAAAGAAATAAAGCTATAAGTGGAGCAGCCTGTTACTTCCTCCAACCCAGGTCCATATCGGAAAGGGGAGAGAGTTCTCGTGCACAGACCTTCTGCCTTGAAGGGTCAGGCGCCATGAAGTAAACCCCTAGTAATACTAGATATTCTGGATAACTGGACCTATCACCTGGCCGATAGTTCAGTGTGAAATGCTAAACAGATGCGACGATTCTACTCACTTGAGCCATTCATGGAAATCGCCGAAGTCACTCAACCCCAGCCACAGGCAATTTCTTACAAATCCGGCAGCAACTTAGACATTTTGAAGAAATGTTGAAATTCCTAGAATTTTTGTGGAAAGGTTGAGTTGTTGCCGGATTTGTAAGAGAGTGCCTGAGCTTAACTATATAACTTTTAAATCTTAAAAACAATTATAAATATAAACGTAAAATCTTATTCTACGCAACATAATGACACATAAATTATTGCTGTACGGCTTTCCTAGATTAAGGTGGTCAACCTAATTAAGGTAAATTAAGGTAATCATCTAGGTGTAAATTAAGTTTGTCCTTTTGTCTCGCAAACCCGCAACCCCTTTGGAGACATCAACTTTGAACTATTATTACTCATTCATTGTTTGGTGTTAAGATGCCATCTTTGTATCAAAATGTAGCTTAACAATTTATCGTTTTAATGAATGCAATAAAACTAATTTTTATTTTCGAAAAAAATTTTGACTGATTTTTGAGCTCAATTCTTCAGAATTTTTGCAGGTTGAAGTAAATTTTTCGTGAGAGATCGGTTACATCATCCGATACCTTATCAAATAGCTGGGGACCCCTTTTAAAATATTATAAAACCGCTCCTCGTTATGGAGAAATTAGCTAAAATGTAAGCACAACTTTGATTTTGATTACTATTCCCACATTTTGCAAGCTATTGCTTTAGCTAGAAAGCAGCAATCGGGGAAACCAAAAAGGGTCCCTGAGTATTTTTGTTTTGAGCACATGTGCGAAGTGGCAGCCGACTAGGTCGCGCAGTAAATTCTTCACAATCGATGCAGAAATTTGGTCATGTTTTTGCAAAAACCACGTTTTGTATGATAGGCAGCCTACGAGGTAGCAGTTAGAAGAAGATTACCCTGAATCATACCTGGGCAGACTTTTTCTCGGACGGGGGGTGGAAATCCGGTGCGTTTTCCTTGAAATAGGTACTGTATGTTTTGGTGCGTAATTTGAGACCACAAACTTTTATTTGAAGAGAAACATAACACTCTGAATATTAAATTGTCTAGTTACGGTACGCTGTGGCCATTTAATTATTGTACCTAAAGTTACGGACACCAAACATTAAACTCACGAAAGTAACTACGGGGGGTCTGGGGGCGGCGCCCCCCAGAAGCTGAAGAATTTTTGCAGTTGAGACTCCTCCCAGGAATTAATTTAGAGCATTTCCGCGATCAATTAATGAGGTAAAGTATATATATGACCAGTTTTTGTTACATATTCGCTTATTGGCTCATTGTATTCGCTTATTCGCTCATTATATTTTCTTATAGCGAACATGGTGTATATTTTCAATTTTTGCAATGGCTAAATCTGCAAGACTGGCACGCTTCTGCTACATCTGCCTTTACTCTTATAAAATATTAGCTTGTCAGCTATCGTAGCACTCAGCCATGAGTAAGAACACAGACAGGCGGGCGGGGTCTTGCACAGGCGTAGGCCTCCAGTAGAAAATTTTTAAAAATATCACGTTTGAAACAATTTTTCCTGCAACTTTTGCACAATGTTCTCGTTGAAAATTAAATCTAACAGTGTCAGGCTTGTGTAAGGGCGATTTTCATTTGCGTCACACGGAAAACAAGTGCTACGTGAAGGACCCCCTGAAGTAGAAACATGATTGAAAACTATGGGAACAAAGTGGGGGTCTGGGGACGGTAGCCCCCAGCTAAAAGCTAAATCTTTTTGAAATATGAAAGGCTTGAAACCTACTTTTTCAGAGCACTTTAACAAACATTTTCTAAATGTTTCCTATGCATTTTGCTGTGTAAATTCAGTTTTCACTGTGCAAACTTAATTTGTTGTGTAAGTAGTCAGTGGCTGACACAAAAACCCAAAAGGCCGAATCTGGTGCGTCGGTAGGCCAAATTTGGTGCATCAGAGGACGAATCCGGTGCGTCGGTAGGCCAAATTAGGTGCGTCAGAGGACGAATCCGGTGCGTCCGTAGGCCAGATTCGGTGCGTCAGAGACCGAATCTGGTGCGTCGGTAGGCCAAATTAGGTGCGTCAGAGGACGAATCCGGTGCGTCGGTAGGCCAAATTAGGTGCGTCAGAGGACGAATCCGGTGCGTCCGTAGGCCAGATTCGGTGCGTCAGAGGACGAATCCGGTGCGTCGGTAGGCCAAATTAGGTGCGTCAGAGGACGAATCCGGTGCGTCGGTAGGCCAAATTAGGTGCGTCAGAGGACGAATCCGGTGCGTCCGTAGGCCAGATTCGGTGCGTCAGAGGACGAATCCGGTGCATCGGTAGGCCAGATTCGGTGCGTCGGTAGGCCAGATTCGGTGCGTCAGAGGCCGAATCTGGTGCGTCGGTAGGCCAAATTAGGTGCGTCAGAGGACGAATTCGGTGCGTCCGTAGGCCAGATTCGGTGCGTCAGAGGACGAATCCGGTGCGTCGGTAGGCCAAATTCGGTGCGTCAGAGGACGAATCCGGTGCGTCGGTAGGCCAAATTCGGTGCGTCAGAGGACGAATCCGGTGCGTCGGTAGGCCAAATTAGGTGCATCAGAGGACGAATCCGGTGCGTCCGTAGGCCAGATTCGGTGCGTCAGAGGCCGAATCTGGTGCGTCGGTAGGCCAAATTAGGTGCGTCAGAGGACGAATTCGGTGCGTCCGTAGGCCAGATTCGGTGCGTCAGAGGACGAATCCGGTGCGTCGGTAGGCCAAATTCGGTGCGTCAGAGGACGAATCCGGTGCGTCGGTAGGCCAAATTCGGTGCGTCAGAGGACGAATCCGGTGCGTCGGTAGGCCAAATTAGGTGCATCAGAGGACGAATCCGGTGCGTCCGTAGGCCAGATTCGGTGCGTCAGAGGCCGAATCTGGTGCGTCGGTAAGCTAAATTTGGTGCGTGCTTGCATGCTAACAAATTAGGTGTGTTGACAAGTCAAAACTGTAAGAATTGATGGAGAATCTATATAATTAGTGGAAATTTGGCTCCGAGTCCAAATCTTCAAGAACTCTTGTAGGTATCATTTTGGTGCGTCAATTTTTCCAAGAAATCATATAGGTATCATTTCGGTGCGTATGTGAGACCTGGGGTGGCCACCCCCCGTCCACCACCCCATTGCCCAGGTGTGCCCTGAATCCGATAATTGGACTCTGTGAGACCTTCAAATCGGCATCACTAGTTTATTTTTCCGGCTTGCGTAGCTTAAGTAGTAATGCATTATTTGATTTCAGCAAAAATAACTTTTGGAAGCCAAAATAAGAGAGATGGCTGTATCTCACGATAGAGAAAAGCTAGAAAGATGCTTCAAAACGCAAAAATGTATAGCACAACGAGATCTTTCGAATGAATATAATTATAACTGTGCAAGTTCTGTAAAACTGGCAAATTCGTAAAAACTGTCCTGAACGTTAACTTCGAATATTTGAAGCGGAATTGAGCGGAGGGTGTTACAACGCTAAAATAAGTGTTTTTGCAAAGTTTCATCAAATTTCATCTTGATTTGAACCGTCAACCAACAATACGTGCCCAAAAAGAATCATCAATTTAATTTATAGTAAATATTTTGGCAAAAATGCCCGTTTTTGAAAAATGTCAACGTATCATGTCTACACGCTGAGAAGCCCGCCACCCTCGAGAATTTGGCCTTAACGTTTCGAGCATATCGCAGGCTTATATTAGGAAGCGCTACATGTCCTACTCTTCGTGTTATAGACCCTTACTATAACTCAGATCATTGAGGAGAGGGGCGATTTTGTGTCTGACACACTTGCGCCGACTGAATAATTTGCATATTCTTTGATATTGTTGTTGACATTGCTATATAAACTCGTACGTTGTTACTGTTAAGGAGGGGGGCTACGAATTTCACTAAAAGTTCGATGTTGGAAAAGCTAGCTAGTCTTTTGCCACATAATAGTATTAGGTTTAGTATAAAATAGTTTAAAGTTTGAAAGAATTCCATACAGCGTAGCGTCCTGTGGAGCCATCAGAAGTTGGTGTTGTGGGTCCAAAGCTCGACATGAAACGTACGCAAACTTGGCGTTAATTCACCAGAGTTCAGAAAAGCTTTTTCAAAAAACACCCTTTTTGCACCAAAATTTCGACTTTGGCGTAGTGCCAGAATCGATGAGTGTTAGATATAATAATGCCCACTACGGACTATTTAACCTTGATATGTTAGCTAATCGTATGCCCAAACGTAGGTCTCTCTGAAGAAGTTGGGCAAAACCGTTCGTAGCCCCCCCCCTTAATCGCTCTTGTTATTTCTCTAAATAAATTCGTTGACTTCAATCTACAGCCCGGTTCATACTTGTCTCTATGTCTTTGTTTCTTAGTCTCTGTCGCTATGTCTTTGTCCTTTTTTCTCAATACTGATAAAGACAAGACGTCAAGAAAATGAGGTAAACGCGGGCTAGCAGGCGGATCCACGAAGGATACAAGCAATAATCATAGAGAAATAATGAAAAACGCCAGCCTGCCGTCACTAGGCAGGCTTGAGAGTTATCTCGCTCTACTTGCTATGTGCGATGCACTTGTGTGTTGAAAAGTTGTACACTTTGGGTTCGTATTCGCTCTTCCGCTCCTTCTACGGAAGCACCTGTGGTTCAGTTGGTTAGAGCGTCTGCGCGTTATGCAGAAGACGCGGGTTCGAACCCCGCCAGGTGCCCGATTTTTTCGTGTGCCTGGTGGTGTACAACTTTCATTTTTTTAACTTGGGTTCGTGTATATTGCAGTGGGAGGCATGAGAGTTATCTCGCTTCACTTGCGATGTGCAATGCACTTGTGCGTTGAAAATTGTACACTGGGTTCGTATTCGGTCTTCCGCTCTTTCTACTGAAGCACCTGTGGCTCAGTTGGTTAGAGCGTCTGCGCGTTAAGCAGAAGACGCGGGTTCGAACCCCGCCAGGTGCCCGATTTTTTCGGGTGCCTGGTGGTGTACAACTTTCATTTCTTTACTAAGGCAAAGCCTTAGTCCGAAACAGGAGGAAGCCAATGGGCGTGGTTAGCGCTCTTACCCAGGGAGAACTATTCCCTGGAGCTCCTGCCTGGTTGTCCAAAGGTTTGATAAAACCTTCTCTGGCTATGTTGCAGCACAGGTAGAGCCAAGCTGGCTGTCAGTCTTTGGACAACCAGACAGGAGCTCCAGGGAATAGTTCTCCCTGGGTAAGAGCTCTCACCGCGCCCATTGGCTCCCTCCTGTTTCTGACTAAATTTTTGCCTTAGTGACTGCAGGCAGGCGTTTTTCATTATTTCTCTATGATAAAGACAAGACGTTCATACTTAAAAGGACAAAAGGACAGAGACTCGATCATGTGACAACAATTTAAATTTCATTGGTCACTTGGTGTAGTTAAAAACTAACAGAATATTTTTAAAATGGAACAACACAATATTATTTATATTGTCCTGTTAACAGCTAACGTTATATATGTGGAAAACTGACTTCCAAATTGGATATAGAAGCAGCTACTTTAAAATATTCATCGTAACAGACTGATCACGTGATTTCGTCATGTATTCTATTGGCTGTCTCTTAAGGACAGGCAGAAAAGTTGAGCATTGTTGAACTTCGCTTAGAGAATCCTAAGGACAGCTTAGAGACAAAAGGACAAAAGGACAGAGACAGGTATGAACTGGCAAGAGACAGAGACATGAGACAGAGACTTGGAGACAAGTATGAATCGGGCTTACGGATGCAGAGCAGAGTATCTTCTGCTCGAAGTGTAGTGTCCGTTTCGACACTACACTTTTTGTGTTGTCTGTCGCCCGAGCGTTCGTCGCCCGGGCACCGGTGACCCCCTTAAATAAGAATTCACCTGTTTGGTGTCTCGGGTCTCGGAGGCTATACCAGGGTGTCTGGTTGAGCTAGTCCACCGCCTCGTGATGAGCCTGCTGCTCTCCCTCCAAACAACTCTGAAACGATTAGTTTATTGCTAAAGTTGAATATAGTCATAGCTAACGGCTTTTTTAAAATTGAATCATACAAAATTGTAACAATTCTCCTATTAGAAGATAGGGCTGTCGAGTCAAGAGGATAAAAGGTGTTGCTAAAAAATTCGACTGGATTTGTAGCAAGGGTTAGGTGCTTGTCCAGTTTTTAGTGTGCGATTAAAGCTATAATGTACGTCGTTCGTTAAGGCTAATGACTTTTCCTACACTAGTTTTTTAAAAGCTACTGACTATGTATTTTCACTAATGCTTAAAACGAAAAACGGTTATACTTTGGAGACTCATTTATCAGTTGTTTTTGAGTTTTTAATTTGTTCTAATGCATAGATAAGATTAATTTTTTCAGTGGTTTTTCATGCTACTTTTTCCAAAAATAATTGTATATATAGTATAGTTTGCGCTAATGGAGATAATCTGCTGCAGGAGTTCCATATCTGAGTCTGTCATAAGATCTCAAATATTTAGAGCAAATCCGCCTTAGGCCACGACAACATTCACTATGATTAGCACGTGGAACATATAGCACGTGAAACATACAAGCAATTTGGTTAATTTGCTTTATTGTTAAAATTCAAAACACGTATAGGTACCTGCACTGAATAGAAGGTCGGAATTTTGTGTAGCTGAGTCTTTAAGTTAAGCAGACGTTTTAAAGAATTCCCTTTAGTCTTCAACTTCTTGCAATCCCCTCAAACTTCCCTATTTTCCTCAGCCTATTAGGTCTTCCTGACAAATTTGATTAATGGCTAGCCGTGAAAAACTAAAGACTAAAAACTCTAACATTTAAGATTTAATATTTGGTACGGCTTCTAATGATTTCACTAATAAGCAACGTTTCTGCTACCACTAGCAACAGGTAATGCCATTTGTAAGCTCCAAACTTTTATACAGACAGAGAATGAGATAACACTAGAATTGTCCCCATTTATGGAGCCAGGAGGATAAGTCTTTGCTTTCTTCTGAAATGGATCAGTTTTCATATTAGAAAACTATTCTGCCGGCTTTTGCCGTTTCGAAACTTTAAGTCAGCGTAACTCCTGTAGAGTGTCATTTTTCTTCTATAGGCTAATTTTTAACATTCTTCAGAACCGACAGAAGGAACAGCGAGGCGGAAACAATTACGAAAAAGAAATAGGTAACTGCTTTAATGTTTTGCCTTATTTCACTTTAATCTGTTAAAGTGAACCGCAATCAAAACATTCATCTGTGGCGGACAGATATAGCTGCCCTGCCGCCTGTCATAGTTTAAGCATATATAGATTGAAAAGGTGGACCAAAAGAATTCCCTTCAAATTTTCCTGGATTACTGTTTTTTCCGTAATTAGTATTACCAAGAGTACATAATGATAAGAGTATGACAGCAGGCACACTCCCTGTTATCAGCAGAAAACTATGCTCTGCACGCTAACGCCCTACCCCCTCCCCCACAAATCGGTACCCAGTGACCCCCCCTCCCAATCAGACCTTAGTCACCCCCCCCCCCAAATTGGACCCCAGTGAAATGACCCCCCCCCCCACAAATCCGACCCTAGTGAAATCCACGAGGGTCTGATTTGTTGGGGGGGCTGACTGGGGTCTGATTGGGGGGGGTCACTGGGTGCCGATTTGTGGGGGGGGGTAGGGCGTTAGCGTGCAGAGCATGGTTTTCTGCTGATAACAGGGAGTGTGCCTGCTGTCATACTCTTATCATTATGTACTCTTGGTATTACGTAATTAGTAATTTTCCGTACTTACTAGCTGATAGATTGAGTTGTATAATATATCTACAGTTTGTGGTTACTGCTTACTACTTACTGACCCCAAGGGAGGCTACCAATTGATTCTGCAGAATTTCATAACTAGTGCTAGTCTCACTTTCGGTTTCAGTTACCGAAGCAACAGACTTTTTACTCCATCCATTACAATACTATGAGATGCCTGCCCATCGGGCGGCGTAGTAAATAGGTATGAAATCATATACAGGTACAGTAGTACACCTGTGTTTAGGTTAGGCGTGTAGTGAGTAGTGATCGACAAGAAGTGATGCTATCCAAAGTGTCATCTTTCTTCTAGTAAGTTGTGTTGTGTCACGAAAATGAAGTAAACGCGAACTGACAGGCGGATCCACGAAGAAAACGGCCGCTCTTTCCTGTTTCGGACTAAGACTTTTGCTTTAGTGGCTTCAGTCAGGCGATTTTTCATTAGGTCTTTTCTAGTGAGTTTTAACCGTGGAGTTCTTATCGACACATTTTAAAATAAGCTTTTCGAACGCTTGGGTTTGAACTCCGGAAAAATGTCAGATTGAGCAAATATCATTTGAAGCGAGCATGTCCACGCAGAATCGACCGGCAAACTTTAAATCAATCTGAAGGGAATAGTAATCGGGAGCAGTTTAGTGAACATGTTTTACAAAATTCGTTGCATATCTCTGATTTATTTGTACTAGTTCCAACCAAACTTATTACCATAACTAGTTTCTTTTGTGTATTTTATTTATGATTTAAAGTATCATTGGTGTTGTGAAACAGCTTCAGATAACAGCCAACGTCTATAAAACAATTTTATGCTACAAAGAGGTTTTGTATTAGACTAATATGAGAATTGACAACCTTGAGTCTTATGATATGGAAAATTACTATGTAAGCATTGGGGATAGCTAGCAAGTCTTAGATTTCAGCTTCTGTTAATTAAAAGAACATCAACTTCAGGTTGTTTGTATCCTTCCCGTAGCTTATTCTTGAAAGTCTCGTTAATATCGTCTCTAAACGTTGTAGTACAAACTGTTGCTGAGGCTAATAATAAAGTTAATAAAAGCATAACAGTTCTGCTTCTACATGTTTCCAGAAGTATCCTCTGCTTCATCCAAATTTTGGGTGTTGAAACATACATTCATTGGTTTCAAACTTTTATGATGATTATGCACATTATTTAATTCCTTGTCCTTGAGCTTACCCAATCGACAACATATGATGATCTTATTTGTGATTCTACTTTTATTGAACATGGTCAACCATTCAGCATCAATAACTCAAATTGGAGGTTTGTTGCTTCCCGATGATACCAGAAAGTACATTGCATCCATTAGATCGGTTACTCCTGTCATTGACGTGGCAGTTTCAGACGTTGTCACGAATTGGCAGCTGATGCCTAATTACGACTGGCTTAAAGTGTTGCCGTATCCCGTGGATTGCTGGAATCAAAGTCAAGCAGCCCGGATGGCTTTGCAAGCCCAACACGACAGAGCTACAGTTATTTTTGGCCCGGTTTGTGACTATGTCTTAGCCACAACCTGTCGCATTATGTCCTATTTCCAGATTCCTATCATAACTCCTATTGCTTTCAACGAGGAGTTTTCTAATCGAAATGATTATCCAACTTTGATTCGAACAGTATCATCAAATTTAGGCAGCGGCGCCATTGATATGCTGAGAGAAATTATGTCACTGCATGGATGGTTTCGCATAACCATTCTATATCAGCTTAATTTTGAACAGGAGAATGAACTTATCAATAAGTATTGCTGCAAATTTCTGGCAAACAATGCTGTCGTGAAGCTTGGACGTAAATTTGCCTCAGATTTTAAGGTTCAGCATATTGTGAGTGAAAACGTGGATCCTCACCAGTTGATGACTTCCTCTGTTGGGCTGACATGGTCTGGTAAGTATGCAAAGAGTGTGCTAGGTACTGTTCTTTTATTGTATGAGTGCTATATGTAGTGTAGTAGTATGGCAGTTGTATTAGTCAAATGCGGGTACATTCTACATATATGTTGTATGTGCATTATATACAAACATATACATATACGTTTGTATTTATTATATTTAGCTTTTTCTTATTTTTGATGTCCTACGTACGTAAGCTACATAGGAAGCTAGACTAGCCATGCAAAGTTTGGATAAAGTATAAATATAAAGTTCTGTACTCTACAATTCTTGATTTCACTGTACGTAACCAAGCTGATCTAATATTTTGTCATTTTATATAGTTTGTTGTTGACAAAACTAAGTTATATCAGTAAATGAAGCTACCCAAAATAGACTCTTTCGGGCAAAATAACAAGATTATGATGATTAACTGCAGGTCTTCCCTTCTTTCAAAGCAAGGCATGCATAGTCTCAAATTAATCTTCAATTAATCCTAATTATACTAGGTGCTGTGCTGGTCTGGTTGTTCAGCTTAGCTTCAACTTTTAGCTGCATAAGCTCTCTTACTTCTTCTATGATTTATTCCTATTGGATTCTCACTATTTCTATACAAAGTCATTGAATTTAATTATTATTTCGAGTAAAGAGCCATTCTTTCGCTGCCACCCTCTGTCCAGAAACTGAAAGTTTGACAGAAAAGAGTGCCTTCTTGCACGAGTGCACAGGAGACTCACTACATGTTTGAGCGATCAATTCTGTCTGGGACATGAGCGATAAGGGCTTTTTATGGACAGGTTGATCGAGTTTAATTTCAGTTAATACAGGAATGAAACCCAACATTATATTGACTTGTGGTACCGTATAATTTAAAATAGCGGAGTACTAATAGATATGCAATCGGGCAAAATGTTTACAAAATCCGAGCATCAGAGGATGTGGCGGGTGCAGTTCTACAAGAGTGGAAACGTTTTTGAAAATCGCAAAACTTCTATGTTTACGTTTAATACATTTAAGTTTTTCCCATTTAAAAAGAATTTTCGGTCTAAAGAAGATATGAAGGCTAGGCTTATGTAGTTTTATATTATATACTAGAGGATTATGAAAGAAAAAATAGAAACTGCAAAATATATTTTATAACAATAATACCTAAATAATAAATATGTGATGAAGGAAGCATATAATTCTTAAGTTGGATGGGTGGGTGGGCACTGTTGCTTAGAAGTGCAGAGCATAAGGATAGTGCTGTTAAATATCAGAAACCCAGAAAGGTTGAAATCAGCGTAATAATCTAGTCTCATTGTCCGGGGATGTGGCGCAGTGGTAGAGCGTTCTACTTCTTAAACCAAAGCTCGGCGGTTCGATCCCCGCCCTGGACACTTTTCTTCACATCTTTCAGATCCTGATTTCAACCTTTCACAGTGCTGTATTGTAACACATCAATCAACCATGACCTGTCTTGAACTGACGCTTCATTGTCCGCAACTGCTGTTTACCTCCTACAAACCTAGCTGTAACTGTCCGGAATATTGTTTCGTCTATAACGTTATAAATTATAAATTATAATTATCAGTTTTCAAATCTAGACTCTTATTAGATACGTCTAGTTACACATCACCTACATTACTTTCTTTAAGTTTATACTACCTACATAGCTGAACTGCAAGTGAACTGAACTGCATTCGTCGAGACAATATTCGCTTATCTGCGCTGGTTGGCAGGTTCGAAGACTTCAATTGGTATACGTAGGTAGGTACATAAGAATGAGGAACGTGAGCCAACATATCTAATTTGTGTTCACTTCAAATTCAGTTTGGCTTTCATACATATACCTAGGAATTAAACGTTCCAGTCTATCGGAGGTAAGTAGTAGATTCTGAGCAAAAAGTGAATGTAAGAGTTGTAGCAGATTTTGAAACACAACGCTTTGTCCTAAGCTTTCAGACTTATATATCAGTTATTACATTTCTGTCATTAATGTAGCTTGATTTCATTTAATCTCTTGATTCGGACGAAAAAGCTAATTTCAGGCTTCTGTTATTTGTCTTTTATGGTTTTAGACTGGCCTTAAAATTAGCTTTCTGTCATCATAAATCAAAATGTTTTCCATAGAATAACATAAACGCACCAACCCTTGACATATATTCGCTAACGCTAACCTAATGTCCTTCACAGAGCTTTGGTCGTTGAGCTTGTGCTAACGCCCGAGATTCGATTTATATGCCTGTGTCGGATCTTGTCATCAGCCTTACTCTCACAGGACCCATACGGCGCACCACAAACCCTTGAGCTCAGGGACCAGTATCATAAAACTTAAAACTTAGAAAACGTGGTACTTGCGTACCTGCAATTGAACAGAAAGTTGCAAGTCACAAGTTTTTATCACTTGCGGTCAGACTCTGTTTCATAAAAATCGTCAATACATGTTCTTGCAACCTGCGCTTGCGGTGCAAGTGGTTGAGTGAATTTGCACTGAACAAATAGAAGAAAAATTGCTACAATTTATCTAGATTTTAATTCCACAACCCCCCCCCTCAATACGAACTGGTTAGATTGGGGGTTATTGGGTGATCCAAATGCGTTCATATTTTGGGAAGGTGTAACCCGAGGCGTGTGTACTTTCAACCGTTTTCAAGCGTGTGTAACCCGTGTGTACTTTCAAGAATTTTAAAAATTTAAAATTTTTAAAAATTCTTTAAATTTCAAAATTTTTGAATTTTTTCAAAATTTTCTGATAGATTCGATGACGCTGAGCATTTTTCCTTCTTGCAGCAACATCTGAAAATGCTTCCTGCTATCTCTACAGCGGTTCTAACTGTAAAGATCAAAGGAAATTACCGCCAACAATAGGTACACAATTACGGCTGTGTACAGGGCGGCGTTTTACTTTGATCTTTACAGTTAAAGTCACTGTAGAGATTGCAGGAAGCATTTTCAGATGTTGCTGCAAGAAGGAAAAATGCTCAGCGTCATCGAATCTATCGGAAAATTTTGAAAAAATTCAAAAATTTTGAAATTTAAAAAATTTTTAAATTTTAAATATTTTAAATTTTTTAAATTTTTGAAATTACTGAGCCACAGGTAACACCTTCCCAAAATATGAACGCATTTGGATCACCCAATAACCCCCAATCCAACCAGTTCGGATTGAGGGGGGATTGTGGAAAAGATCCGAAATTTTATGACAAGACTGCAATATTGTCGTAATTCATTGTGAATTTGAAACAATTTCTTTTATTTATGATATTAATAGGAATTTTTAAATGTTATTCGTTAATTTTTTAAAGATCAGCTACTGCAAACGTGCACGTGAACTTGCATTTACAAGTTCTCAAGTCATGCAACTTGCTTAGCTAATTTCCGCAAGTAGCAGAAAAAATTTTATGAAACACTGGCAACTTGAACTTGCAGGTCAAGCGCAAGTGCAAGTTCAAGTGCAAGTTTAAGTTGCAAAATGTTTATGAAATTAGCCCCAGGTAACCTCTTTTCCCGAATAGTCTTTAAACCAAACATTTTGACCTGCAACAAAGGAACTTGCACTGGGAAGCAAACCTTTCCCTTTGTTGTCCATTCAAATGTGTTAACCTTTTTGTTAACGTTCGTTCCGGCCCAAATTGGCGTCGATCATGTTCTTTAATGCAAAGAGGACTGGTAATGCTCGTTGAAAATTTAGGCACTGAATCTTTAAGCTTCAGATCTGCTTTAATCTTTCCTACTCTGGATTAAATAAATCTCTACAACTGTCTATCAGTTTCTTTAATGACAGGCTTTCTTCTTTTAGCTTGCAACAGTTACCACCGTTTTGAAGCTCATGCCAGTTTAATTGAAATTTCTTTGACCAATTCGTGCCCAACAGTGAGGGTCCTGATCCTGCAACAACTAACAGGGGCACCTTAGCGTTCTTCGACATCGGAATGTCTTCGTCCCACAACTTAGACAGATTGATTAGTATAAGGTTCGGAGCTTACATTGGGTTGGTTCCAGAACCGGTTTTTAAAGGAAGTTTCCCAGGTTTTCTTACTGATGATTGACCAATCAGCACCTATATGGACTACATCTCCAGATTGATACTATTAAGAGTTTATAAATAGGATGAGTGGGACACTCAGCCCTTCCTGATTGACATAGCCTGGGAGACGGTCGACACATTATGGTTAAAATCTCGGGGGTGGTACCACTAAACGTTGTTAAGCATGTGTTTATATGCTTTTGAACTAAAACGAATCTGATTGGCTAATCGCTTACCCCATGTCAAAATTACAAGCAGAAAAGCGTACTCCCTCTGAGATCTCGGAGGGGGTTCAGCTTAGCGTTGTTAACCGTATGTTTATATGCGAATGAACTAAAAGAATGTGATTGGCTACTATAGCTACCGTACCTGCTATGTCCAATCAGATTCGTTTTATTTCATTCGCATATGAATACACGGTGAACAACGCTAAGATGGATCCCTTCCGAGGATTTTAAAATTTATGTTAATCCGGGAATGCATTTCACAAAGCCCTGCGGTCTGTTTAGGGCTAAGCTGCAGGTTTCTCTTTGTGCCCGATGCTTTACTTATAAAATAACCTAGGTTAGTCTAATTTTAGAAATTTGAATGAGTGTGTGCTATTTGTAATGTGAAGCTGTGTGCTATTTAGCATTCCATTGTGAATTTGTAATGGAAAAATGGCTAAGCTTTCCTTCTATGTAAGCTTTGGAGGGGAAGGGGAAGGTGGAAGGGAAGGTGACGAAACGGTTAGGGACTGTTGGGGGGTGCAGGTTGGCACAGACATTTTACATCGTCATTTAAATCAGCCTAGACTGCGTTGATCGGGTCCTGAAAAAGAATTTTGGAGTCCCAACTTATTGGTGCTACCTACTGGGGATCCGCCCCTGCAGGAGGTGAATCTAGACCGGAACCCACTTCCACATGTTCAGGGGAACCCCCCCCAACGCCATCTTCGGCAAAGAAACTGACGGCGTCCATTGGGCTTCATTCCGAGGTCAGATGTCGGGGTTTTCAGACCAGACTGAACCTTCGTCTAAGAGGAAGGAAGTGTGATATCTTAGCGAATACAAAAATGATAAATATCTTTGTTATCATCCTATGCTTAATTTTCAAGTCATTTCAGCAGGATGCATACAAATAGCCCCGCTTTCTCGCTTTACACTGAAACAGATCATCATAATGAACATGTATGCTTTGAGTCAGAAGTATCAGCCTTTAGACCTGTGTAGGCCACAAACGATTTTTCGAGTAGCAAGTTCCTTTCAAAATTGCATCATGTTCTTGCAGCAGTGCGGTTAGCAGTGTGATGCCTGATGTAGCCGCCAGTAACAGCGAGATTGTATTATAACCACCTTGATTAGAGAATTTTTGAAAAATTTCTGTTTCAAAGTTATCTACATGCATCCAGTGGCTGTATTGGACTGGTTTCCACTTATTGTAATTACACAAACTGCCTGTCAGACAAGTTGGATGTTGGAAAGAAGGTTGGAGAGTCAGAACCACATATGTTACTCAAAGTTGAGGTTCTAAGATTTTCCTCTATTCCATTAGTCAAGGAGCTTCGAACCAAAAAGACAAGTGGAACCATCCTGGCTTCTTTTGGTCTTGGTCCATGAGATATTAAAGAAAGTGCCACTAAACAAGAATAGGAAACCTCAGCTTAAGGCCCAAACCATGAAAGGAAGGGCGTCTAAACTGTGGTTTTCGTCAATTTATCGTCAGCTTTGTAGGAAGAGTCCCTTCGTTTTCTTTCTGTCTTCCAGAAACCCATTAGCCGGAAAAACTCTTTACTATTGATCTCTGTCCTTAGTCTGGACAGTTCAACCGAAACAGGATTTACTGCTAGGATCAGAGTAGACATGTTTCCAGTAGTTATAAGCTCATTTCCTAACTGACAATAGCTGTGCGAGGTGTACAGCAACTTAGCAAAGAGTCTTATCTGTAGTTTTTGTACTAATTTGTGCTCTAGTCTGGATGCCAAAACGACCTGGAAATCCATTGACTAGACTCTGTGGCTTGGATCCAGTTTAGTTTAGTGCCTTCTCGAATCGGGTCGGTAACAATGTGCACACTGACTGTAAAATAAATAATGTTTAATTTAGTTTGTTGCCAAGTTTAGTTGCTTGTAATCATGCAAACTTTCACCTTGCAAACTGGCTATTTATGTTTCTAAAGTATAAGGTAACTTGTGGAGGACCAGGAATGAACACGGGTATCGAATGAACGCAATTAAGTTTATTGGTTACCTGATGATAAGTGATACGTCTGATTAGCCTTAAACTGGACTGGAGGAAACCCCTACAAATTTAATTTCTTGACAACTCTACGACTAGGTTCTGATCCGCGCAATTGTCATTCCTGTACCATGTAGTTTATCTAATGTTACGGACGAAAATGCCGTTTCCTTGCTTACCATATTCTCGAATGGTTAAATCTAGTTCCAAGTTTATGTTTGTTTTAGCACTGTGGAACGTAGGAAACGCATATCCTCATAATATTACTGACGTTTCTTGAAAATAACGCAATTTATCACCATATAGAGTCAATTCTTGTGTCTGTTTTCCGTGGTACAGAAAGACTGCTAAACTTTGTAACAGAGAAGGGAGAACATGAATGATGAAGTTGTGGAATTACCCAGGAGACCAGGGGCGGGTTGGTTTCATAAAGCAGCATAACATAGAAAAGAATTCAAAACCGTTGGTGCTTACCATCTCTTTAACCCAGAATTTCTCCTCTTGTCGCCAATTTTATGTCCATAGTTTGCCTCTTAAGACACGGTTTCATCAGGTTTTAGGATAATCATTATAGGTCGTCCTGATGTTCAACCTACCACATTTTGCAGAAAATTTTTTAGACATTTAGTGCCGTGTAAATTTTTCTATCACAATATCACCGACTAACCATCAGAATTGCTTGACGTTCAATAATTAGAACGATCGATGGTCTCAAAGTTGGTTGGTTATTATCGGTCTTTGCAATTTTCTGAATATCTTCTTTTTTGGCTCCGAAGTGGAGGATCATGTATTGAGTTGAGAGTTTAAGGACAATTTCAGATTTCACCCCCTTGACATCAATTGATCGAGAGTTAAGCAGTTCGAAGCCTTCGGATGGAGCTGCCTAGCTGCATTCAAGTGTGGCAGCCTTCACCCAGCAATGAGACAAAGCGTCATTCTTATGAAGCGCCTCGCGGATTTGTAAAGACTATTATTCGGTGTGAGCTATACCATCTCAACCAGTCAAAACGAAAAGTCGCTACTGTGCTGACGTTACTTCACACCTAACTGGAGTGGACCGCAACGAAAAAATGCTTAAATAATTTTTAGATACGTAGGTCGTTTAGGAGAGGTGTGCATGATCTGATAAAACCACATTAGGTATATATACGCGCCGTTGGTTATTGCAAGATTAATTTTTTACAACTTGGAATTTAAATAGCACTAAACAAAGTTTTGTGGTAGTTTGAATTAAGAAAGGGGCATTTAAAATGAGCAGTTTCCGGAATTAATAAAAATCTGTCTAGTGCAAGCAAATTGAAATAAATATATCCAAAGCTTTGAGAATAGTATTAATCCAATATTTCATCACTACTGAAATCATACATAGACATTATTTAAATTTCAAACCACTTTCATTGCAAACCAAATGGCTTCCACAAACTGAAAAAATGCTTATACCTATACCTGCTTGCGAAATAGTTTTGCGTCAATGCTTTTACTTGTACATCTGGTTTTTAGTTCTAGTTCAGTTGTATATTCTAGCTCCGGTTAATGTGTAGCATACGCTGTGGCTTTCATAGTAACTTTTTGATAAAAACATTTCCTTGACTTATTTAGGTAAAGTATATAACTGTTTTTCATAGGAAACAAGTGCTGTCTCAGGTAAAGCCCGGTTCATACTTCCGTTTGTCCGTTTCTGTTGTCCGTTTGTCCGTTTGTGTGTTTGTCCGTTTTAAAAGTTGATTCATACTTCTGCTGTTTTGCTGCTTTGCTGTTTTGCTGGTTGTCCGTTTGTCCTTTTGTCCGTTTCCAGGGTTGATTCATACCTTTGCTGTTTTGCTGTTTTGCTGTTGTCCGTTTGTCCGTAAGGGTTGACTGTTTGAACTTGAGCATTGTTTAACTTTTTCCGTTTGCAACAACCAATGGGAAACGACCAGAACTATCACTTGCTTAATAGGTAAGCGTCTGTATTTGATTTTTGAATCGTTTTGACATTAATTAGGTGAAATATTGACAACATTGTATATGAAATTACTTTCAAAGGAAACTTGATTTCAAAGTTTTGAAGGTTTTTGAAGAGAATGACATTTATAAGTTTTAACATAATGCTGTAGCCAATCAGTATAAACAGAAAGTGTCAGGTGACTCAAAAACAGAAACAGCAATCCAGCAAAACAGCAAAAGTTTAAATAGTGTCTTAAAACAGAAAATAGACACCATCAATACGGACAAACGGAAACGGACAAACAGACAATCAGCAAAATAAATATGAACCACTTTGCCCTTTTTAAAAAAGGACAACCGGACAACCAGACAAACAGACAAACGGTCAAAAGTACAAACGGACAAACGGAAAATAAGTATGAACCGGACTTAAGGCTCAAATAACAACGAGGTTTGAGTAGTGTAGTGCCAGAAAGACATACGAGAACACCGCTAAGAAGCCCTATGCACCGAAAATGATCATTATTCTAAGGCATCCAAAAGGCCAAAAATGACTCGTTTAAAATGTATGTATGCACTGAGATTGACAATACGGCGTATGAGGTCTGGTAGAGGTCTAAACCCGACTTTGAAGTCCGTCTACTTTAACAAAATTCTGAAATTTTAACCATGGACTGCACGAATAAAGTCTAAGAATAGCAACAGCAGCAAAAGTTTAGATTCAACAGGATTCCCATTAAAAAATCGGACTTTGCCTTCTGCTATGCCGCAGCTATTCTTAAGCCTTTCTGGTGCAGTCCAGAGCATTCTGGTGCCCTCATTGAAGCGACATGGCGAAAGCGCGACATGGTGAGGAAGGAGTGACAAACGGTTATAAGCGCGACATAGCAATGCGGGCCTTAGCTAAAGCGCTACATCTCATTTGCTCGCATCAGCGAAGGCGCGACAACCCCATTATATATTAATTTTTGGCTTTTTGCTACTTTTATTGTTTCATAAATTTCTAACTTAGTCCAGCTAAACATTAAACCCTGGTTTAACGTCCTAATTAAGTATTAAATTGGTATTTAATTACTAATTAATGGCTCAACCCGACAGGTATATCTTCACCCAATTTACAAATTGCAACGATTACCTACGTACATTAAAGAATTAATAATTAAAATTTATTATTTAATAATGTATACGTAGATATCCTACCAAATTAGTAATAATTAATATTACTGGCAGTAAAATCTTAGTTCCACCAAGAGTACACAATAGTACCTATAAAAATATGAAACTTACATTGTTATTGTGAGCACTAACTTTTCTAGGCATAGAAAGTAGCATATTTATTTAAATTTTAAATTTTATAAAAGTTTTTCTGTCAGCATGACTATTCAGAAAATAGGTGATGCTCCGTTAGGCGCACACCTTACAATTTTTCGCAATTGTCAGAAATGCTCTACTCCGGTAGGTGCACACCTTACAAAACTGAGGGCTTGCTAGCGCCTACCGGAGTAGAGCATTTCTGACAATTGCGAAACATTGTAAGGAGTGCGCCTAATGGAGTATCAGAAAAGTTAGTGCTCACAATAACAATGTAAGTTTCATATTTTTATACTATGTATTGTACTCTTGGTGGAATTAAGATTCTACTGCCAGCAATATCAATTATTACTAATTTGGTATTATATTATCTATCAAGAATAAATTTTAGTTATTAATTCTATATCTAGGTATTATCAATTAATTTAGTTATCTACGTATTATCAATTAATTAATTTTAATCATTAATTTTTGGAATATATGTGATCGTTGCAATTTAAAATTGGGTGAAGATATATATACTCGTTGGATTGGGCCATTAATTATTAATTAAATAATAGTTTAATTTAACAAATTACGACGTTAAGCTAGAGTATAGTGTTTAGCCAGGCTAATTAGAAAATTATGAAAAGTAGCGGAAAACTAATATATGACGGATTTGTCGCGCCTTCGCTAATGCGCGCAACTGAGATGTCGCGCTTTAGCTAAGTCGCGCCTTTGCTATGTTGTCCTTATAACCGTTTGTCTCTTCTTCGCCATGTCGCGTTTTTGCTATGTCGCTCTAATGTCGTAAGGAGCTCCATCCTAAACGCAACATAAACGGCGGCTTTGAAAAATTTTTGGAAACCATTTAAAATTTTTTTAAAGAAAATGTTGAAATTTATTTAAAAATTGTTGCTTTTGATCACAATTGCTTAGCGGTTTATTCTGTTCCCCTTTTGCTGAGGGGCTCCAGCTTCTTTCGCCGCCCTGGGAGGTCAAGCATCCCTTTCTCTACCTGATCCTGATGATTATGATTTACGATTCTTTGAAACTTAACGTCTTTTACTTTGACGATAAATTTCTAAAACACATATGCTTTTCCTATTTAAGTCTTGCTCAGGATGATCACATTAAGAAAGATATTTTCAGTGACAAATTTTCCATCCATATAGCAGGATAGCCTATATGTAAACTTATCAGACCTCTAATTGTGTGCATTTAGTTACGTAAGGTCTGGCACGAGCAGAAAATGGCTTTATTCTGCTTCTTAGGTGTTCACAAGCTGTACCGTTCATTTTGCGCATTCCTTTTTATTTTCCTGCCCTATGCACATTGAGCGTGCGAAGGCTTGGCCTGTCTAATGTGGGATGAGAATATCGCTAATTGGCAAGCAAAAACTCACTGGACCATAAGCGACAAAAGTGCACCGTTCTAACTTTATGTTGATTTTTAATTTCTCCTAATTGCTTGTTATTTATCGAAAGTCTAAAAGTCATAGCCAGCTATCCTTCAAGACAACTAAAGCCTTTAGTTGTAGTCATTTTCCCATACTGAGCACATGGCAATATTTTTTGGATTTGCAAGGAGAAACCAAAGAAAACCGAAAAAAGTTTTGTTCTCCGATTTTAATTTGAACAGGGATGCAGGGATTAAGTTTTAACTGCGTGACTATACAAACTTATTCATGAATTGATTGACTATTCTTTTATTTGGGAGGTGTAAGTGCAGCTGGTATCTGCAGAGTTGGCTGCGGGCGTGGTTAACCGCGGGTACCCGCGGGCCCATGCGGGCGTGGAAACAATTTTGTGACCGCAGCGACCGCAAATTTTCTTTTAATTTGCCTTCTAAGGCCAGTTTATAGGCATTTTTATACTATTTTTATTTTAATATTTAAAATGCCTGTTCTAAAAATAATTTTTTAACTGTTTCATTATCAAAACAGTTGCACTGTTTTCTACCCAAAAGTAGTTTTATTTATATCCCTTTCCTCAATATAGCAATGAATTTTGAAATGCTGCAGTTTACTCAGCTAAAAGCTTAACACTTGTATTAAACTGGTTGCAATGAAATCAAACCAGCCAAGTTTGGGCTGGGTGTCTTAACTGTTTTAAGGTCCTGCTCCCCTTACATGCAAATATAGTTGCAAAAAGTGCAATTATTGACCGATTTCATTCAAATTTTCAGAAAATGCATCGGGAATGACAATAAACGTTCTGTAAAAACGCCAGCTTCATAACATTCATGTACGGTGAGAAACAAAAATTTGAAGTTCTAGAACTATATATAGAAAATTATGCCCAGCGACTATAAGCATTTTAAAGCTTATTATGTGCTCTACAACTTTGCTGTTAGACATTAGTCTCTAGCTCCTATCGTTTTTGAGCAGTGAATTTTTGAAACATTTTTGCTCGAAAACTGGTTATTTTTGACACGATCTTGCTGAAAAGAGGTTTTGCCTAATTGGAGCCAGTGTACACGGCAAGTGTAGACACATTTATACCCAGCTTAAAGAGCTTCAAAAGAGTCACAATTTAGGTTAATTAGAGCGCTGTACACTGAATAAGCCTAAAGTTCTGATCGAATAACTGATTTTGTCAAATTGCGGCCAAAAGTTTTTGACCGAAGATTGCTCCACAACCAATGGGTGGATCTAAAAGACATACTACACATAGTATGTTTGGACAATTTGCCCGGGACGGTTTTTTATTTATCTCTTTATCAGCCTCCAATCAAGAGCAATGATTTTTCAAAGTTGGATAAAATGCCAAATTTTCAGAAAATGCTCAATTTCTGTATACTGAAACAATATTTTGGCAAAATCAAAAAACCGTCCCTGGCAAATTATCTCAGAAACACATTGGATACGGCCATTTTCTTCTTCCGTAAAAATTTTTCAGAAAAAATTTTGGTCGAAAATTGTGGCTACTTTTGGTAAGTTGGCAACCAATACAAACTAGGTAGACAGGTTTCAGTGATACCAAACGACGCAGAAGATGTAGAGCTTCATTTTGATATGTGGCTTAATTCATAACTCTCAATATTGGGTAAGTTACAGCTTTCCAAAGTGGACTGAATCTAAGGGAAGTGCGACCTTAAACAGCTTACTTTGAGCTTACAGAAATAACTATTGTAATATATTTCAGGAATGACCGAAAGGTTAAAAAATTCTCTAATTCAGGCTTCAAAAACCTTGCTGAGAGCTGAAATTTCACTGATTCTCTTTCAAACTCTTAATGTTAAAAGAACAGTAAAAACTTTCGTCAGAATTTTTGGACTCTTAATTTTCCAAAACATAAACGCTATATACTTAAATTCCTGAAAATTAGCCCTCATCAAATGCCGGACAACCGAGGGCTATTTTTATAACCGCTTTTAATTATCCATAAAATCTGCGATAAAACAATCTAATATAGCAATTTACAAAATTTGGCCTTTTTAGTTTAATACTAGATAATTGGTGTATGCATGCACACTTGACAGCCCTTGCCCTTATTCGAGCTGTCGAAATTTGGCGATATTTGATTTTTCAAAAATTGATAGTTCTCTTTTTCAATAAAATTGGAGCTAACCAAAAATAGATCAATTTAATTCAGATTAGTTTAATCCATTGAGCGTGTGCCAATGCTGTACAAGAATCAGAATTTTGCTTATTTCAGTTAAATTTCACTTGAAATTTGTTCAAAGTGAATTTTTAACACGGTGGTCATTGCGGTCAAACAAATTTCATGCGGGCTGCGGGCGTGGTCGCGGGCGGTCGCGGTTACCAAAGGTGCGGGCGCGGGGCGGTCGCGGTCATTGAAAAATGTGTCCATTGCCAACTCTGGGTATCTGTAACTAAATAGGAAGGTTTTGTCCATGTTTCTGAGACCGTCCGCTTGTAAATCTTTATACAAGTCGGCGTTTTTACCTGTCGGCTTTGCAGTTACCTGAAAAAATATGAAAAAGTAAAATTCAAGCTTAAAAGTTATTGGTTAACGATTTGCGGTGGAGTTAATGGTGAGTGAGTTAGACTGGTTGGTAGAAGGTATATGAAGGAGTAGGATCCATCTGTCTAGAGCAAAAGTCAGCTTAATGTCCAATTAGGGCTCAACTTCTGCTTAATTTGCTTTGGGAAGTGGCCTGAGAACTTTGATGTTATAAAAATCGGAACCAGTCTCTAGAAGTAGAGCACTAGACCTTGAATTGAGTGCACTCCCTTTCTCGCTTACCTATTTCATCTAACCATAGCCTCTACATAATTTCCTCATAACTTATACATTGGGTCTCTCTAATCGATAGCACAGCTTAGCCTCATTCTTTTTCCAAAATTCATTCCCTGTCCCTCTTATATTCTGTTAAGATAATATTAGTGTTCGTAAAGTTGCCCATAACACTGTCATGTATCTACAAACCTAATGTACCTACCTTCAGACCAGGACTAATACTTTAGTGATATTCTGTTTTCCAAGATTAGTTGTTAACCTACAATTTAAAGTTTATCAGCAGTTCTGAAGCTTTTACTGCTACTCTTTGCATTTTAAATACAACAAATTATTGTAGATAATCGAAATTACATAAATCCGCAATTCGGTCAATACCGCCTACTCCAAATGTTTGACCAGAACTAGTGTAAGAAAAGAAACCATAGGAAAGATTGATAAGCCTGCAATGGGAGTTCAGCTGATGATCCCGTGGTGTAGTGATTAGCGTGTCTGACTCCGCAGCAGAAGGGCTGTGGTTCGATCCCCGGCGGGACCAATTCTTTACTTTCAATGGGGAGTGAGAAAAACTGAACCTTCCTCCTCCTTTCTCTCTTCTAGGTCCTGGCTTTGTGGATATGAGGGTGACGCCTCCCGTCCAGGGCTTGTCCTTGGTTTATTCTTCTTGGTCCTTCAGCCTGGTATAAGCGTTACATTAGTCTGCCAGGATGGACTGCTGGCAGGGTGAAAGTACCCATGACCCAGCTCCGCTGGTAGGATGGAAGTCCCAACGATCCAGGTTCCTGTCCACTTGCGAAACTTATCCTATCATTCACAATAGCCTTCCAAAGGTGACCCCGACATGTGTTTGTTAAACATAGGAAAATGAAAAAGTTAGGAAAGTTTTTCTGCTACCAACAGTTTGAGCGCTGCGTAAGGGCAACCACTCGCTGTAAACCTAATTTAGACTAGGTAAAGTGCTAATATCTATGCGAGGTTATTTTCCGTAAGGTCGCTGATTTTATACGAATTTTTAAAAACCGGAGAAGTCGATTTTTGCTCAAAATCGCTCTTCAAATGTGTAGGTCAGTGGATGTTTTGTCTTGTCCTGAACTAACCCTTTGGTGCAGAAACTTCGCGTTTAAATATTAACACAGTATATTGTTAGAGCTTTATGTTGCAAATAATCAATTCCTATCAGGCCTTTTCAGTAGCTCGCAGTTTTGGTAGCAGAAATTCAATTTTTCCTCAAAAATCGTCATTTTTCAAGAATTTCATGTTTGCTGCTTCATAAGTCAGTCAAATCTTAAGGTATCTCAATAAAATTTGGCATGCTAATAGACTGGCATAAAATCTACGCTTATGTGAAGTTTCATGGCAATAGCCTATGTTTTCCTCTGGTGACATACTCCGATAGCATGGCGGACACCTATGGGCAAAAAATGTCAAATTTTCAACTTTTTCAAACATAGCCATACCTATTTTATATCAAATTGAAGCTCTCGATGTCCTGAAAATTTGCAGCAAGTCTCTATATGCAGCAATTGCATATGAAAATATGCAGCAAGTCTCCATAAAGCAGTATGAGAAAGTTAGAGCGAGTTAAAGTTTGAAGCAAATGACAGTCGGAATAAGCTTTACCAAATCGTCCAATCGCCGTGTCTCGCTCGTTGCTTAGCTTGCCACTGTAATTTATGCGGTAATAAACACCTACAGGTAAAAGCTTTACATTGATGTAGGGATGCCACAGTCTCTTGCCATCGTACTTGTACGCGACTTCGAAGCATACTAACGTAAATACTAAATTGTAGAGATTTTAACTGCAATATGTCTAGACTTGATTGATCCTGGACTCTAAAAATTTGTCTTGTTTTTGGCATATATGGGGTATATTATACCCAAAAATGCGCGAAATCGGGGACTATAAAATTTGGTACCCGGCGACCCCCTCCTCTTAAGGTCGGATGCTGTAACGGGAGTCGGATGGCTGAAAAAAAGCAGCATGAGCTACAGCGTGTTTTCACTATACTTTCAATGAATTCAGCTTTGTAGTCGTGATCACTGGGAAATTGGAAAATTGTTACTGCAAAGGAATGAAAAGGAGAAACTGCATAATAAATTTTTGTCAGTTTCAAGGATGTTGAAATACGAAATTGAGAATAGCTAAATTTTTTGATGAAGTGCTTCCTTGCAAAAGGCAATTTAATCTTCTTCTTAATTGGAATTTTTCATCATAACACAGGGTAGGTCAGATGGCATCCTAACATCTTAGATATTATATTTTGCTATTTAGTATTCCCACGATCTGGTATCAAATTTCACATTAGGTGTCACGCAAACACACTTTGCATATGTTTTGGTGTTAATAAAGTGCTAGTGCTTTCTATTTTAACCATATGTCTTAGTACTACCAGTACCTCTACTTGAAGCTTTAAGAAGTAACTCTCGCAAAATGCTATCATTTCTGATTGCAGCATCAGTTCTAGGGCCGACAAATTGCACCCTAGTTATTTACACTGAATGCTTTCACAGGCAGACACAGCTTTTACCTAGAGTAGTGTTAGAGGCCGGCTGGGGTTTCACCGGCCGGCCGCCGGCCGGAGAATCGCCATGCGGCGGGTCGGCCGGCCGACTGCCGGCCTGGAGCAGTTTGCAGTGCAACTATTTTGACTGCTATGATATTGATTTTCTGGAGTTATATTAGAAAACTTTGTTGTACGTGTACACTGATTGCACAAACCAGACAAAACCAGATTTAATGTTAGGTTTTTGTTCATTTGATTTAGTTGCTCTAAATTGTAAATTTCTGAATGTTCATTTGCATCCCAGTGGTAGGCAGCTGCTGGCCGGTGAGCGAATGTCGTCGGCCGGCGGCCGGTGTTGCATAATATTATAATAGGGTATAATAGGGTTACTGCAAAGCTTAGTTGACCAAAAATGTGCTTGCAAAATAAAGGCCTTGCCGCTTTTCCTTTCCTTTTAGCTTGGCTTTATTTTATCAGCCAGTCTGTCTCCTTTCCAGTCTATTCAATAATGCTACACTCTCAAAACTGCAGAAGTTAACGCAAAGCTAAGCTCAGCTGAGCTTTACAACAAAAACGACCTATAGCTAGAGTAATGCTGCTTTTTCTTTCGCCTGTCTTTGCGCACACAACCGAAGCTGCTGAAGCCGAGGTACTTACTTGATTCAGAATTGCACTATACTGATTTAGCGTACATTTTTGCTGCAGCAATGGCGATATTTTCCAACTGCTTGCAAAGTGAACTTTCCTTTCAAGTTGAAAAAGAAATTGAAAAAATGAAATTCCTCAAGAAATAGACGAAGCTGTTGACTGGCGATGCCAGGAACTATCCGTTTAGCAGCCCAATCATGCGTCACCTCCAGACATTAGCGAACTTGGCTGGTCATAGCTGTCAAGACAACTACCAGAATATCTACACGCCTATACTAGGCATACAGACGTTCACACGCTCGTACATGTATACATAGACGTTCATACTACTATAGGCACACAAATCTTCACACGCCTACTAATCGACTGCCCCGTGTTACTTACATTTTCCAGTGGGCTTCTTTTTTGTAAAAATGTCAGGCTTCGGACAGGACATGTATCTATAGCATGCCTGTACTGTTCTTATGTATAGATTGTCAGGTTCGTACAGGACATGTATCTATAGCATGCCTGTCTTGAAGTCTAGCCTTTCTTTTGTATAAGCCCCCTGTTCACTGATTTCCAGTGGGCTTCTTTTTGTAAAAATGTCAGGCTTCGGACAGGACATGTATAGCATGCCTGTCCTGTTCTTATGTATAGATTGTCAGGTTCGAACAGGACATGTATCTATAGCATGCCTGTCTAGCAGGCAAGCCTGTCTTCATTTGCATAAGCGCCCTGTGCACTGATTTACAGTTGGCTCAGCATTATTGCTCAAGCTGTGTAGGTGTGAAAGAAACAAAGCAATAAGCTAAATTGTCGAAAATAAGACTAAATAATTGTAACTAATTACGTGAAAAGCTTAACAAAAAAACTCAAGGAGGAAAATAAAGCACAAGATCCCACGCAGCACTTGCAAACCCAGTATCCATTCATAGGCTTCTTTAATTCTTAACTGATTTCATAGTGCCGAATGGCTGCTGAGTGGTTAGAAGGGCGGACTCTTAAGTCGCAAGTGTGGGTTCGAATCCCATTTGTTAATTTTTTCAAACATACTTAGCTTAGCTGTGCAACTTTTTAGTGAGTCGAAAAGTTCTACGTTAGCCAAAATCAACTGTATTCATTAGGCAATAGTATACCCTGTTTCTGTTCTGTATAGAAAAGCCTGCCTGTTTTCATTTTGTATAAGTTGTTGTCCAGAACAGGACATGTATCTATAGCATGCCTGTTCTGGAGTCAAGCCTGTCTTTATTTGCATAACTGCCCTGTTCACTGATTTTCAGTGGGCTCCATTTCTTTGTAAAAATGTTAGGTTTGACAGACATGAAGCCATAGTATGCCTGTCTTGTTCTGATGCATAATGTTGTCACAGAAAAGAGAATATTTAATATTTCAGCTGCAGTGACAAGACATACTGTCATCCTGATCTCTACAGAAAAGTGCAATTTTGCTTGTTCTTATGTTTAGGTTGTCATGGTTGATAATGGTTAAACTCTACTTTTGAAGACGAGGAGATGTGAATAGTTAAGCTCTTGAGCAGTTGATAGGCAGCGGGGAAGATAAGTATTTACTTATGTCTGTCTCATTCTTCGATTCATCTTGTCAGTTGATTGGAAAAACTGGACTGCAGAGGTTACGATATGTACTCTATCATTCATCTTAATTTTTCAAATAGTTTCAAGTGGTGTTGACTTACACTCCTATCGCATTTTAAAACATAATTCTTCACATAGTTTTACTTCTACAACTATACTAAATTTTAAACAGAATAAACAGATCTCACTTCAATCTGTTAATAACCCATAAAATAACAAAACGAGTAACAAAGTTATTTTTCTGGGGACGAATTCTTTCTCTTTCTTTCAAGCAGTTCCGAGGGATGCACTGAAAATAGAACTGCTAAATGGCAAAACGTAGTACAAGTATAGTACAATGCTTATTCTCGCTAAATTATTTTTGAGAAAACCCCTTTTTCAGTTCCACTATGTGACAGAGTTTACATTTCTCGCTTAATACGGAAAAGATTGAATATGTAAATTAGTTTACATATAGTTGTAGTGTGTGTACGGATTACTGACAGCAAATCTAGTTCCAAATTAGCCTTTTATACATCCATACTCTTTAACTCAAAACATATGATTAAAGTACGTGACGTGAAATATCTGTAAAATTTTTATTTTAAAGAACAAATTTTGTATACTAATAACCAGCGGGGTTTCCACGATCCTGTTTCCCCCCCCCCCCCCCCCCCCCCCCTCTCCGGTTGTCCTTCCGTGATGGGCGACTATCGTCACTGCTGTTGTCAGAGACTACGAAGTTCTTCAGATCCGTTCCACTGTCAGTTCCGCTTTCACTGAAAAAAATACAATCCATTTTCATGGCACAATTTGAATATAGAAACAGAAACATGAACGAACTACGTCAACAAATGCACAATACAAGGCTATTTTCTATTAGTCTTTTTAATCTCACGGTAAAACAAACGGATCTAACTTGCTGGAAGTTGAAAGTTCCAAAGTAGAAAATTTTGACCAAAACTTTGTTGTTACTTGCTTAGTAATCGTCCCGATGGGTTCCGCTATAAGTTTTCAAACTGCCAATTTTATAGTAAGAAATAGCCTCTAGACTGTGAAAAATAAAAAGAAGTTTATTCCTGGAACCGCTAAAAACAAGAACAAAGTGATGAAAACAAAAACAAACCTAGTTTTATTTTCTATTTCATCTGATTTCACAAAATAACTTTATGAGAAAACTCCCAGGCCAGTCCTACACAGGGGGAGACGTTCGTCTCAGTTTCTGCAGGAAAGCTTCAAAATATGCATATTAGCTCGCCCGTTTTCTCTGCTAGATTGTACATTTAGTGCAAGCACGAAACACAGTTTTATTTTCTATTTTATTTGATTCCACAAAATAACTTATGAGAAAACACCTGACCAGTTAGGGAGAGACTTTCTGTTTCACTCTGTAGCAGAAGTATCAAAATATGCAAATTAATTTGCCTGTTTTCTCTGCTCTTGTTTTACGTTAGTGTAAGCATGCATATGTATATAATCTCACTTGGTACGTGATAGTCACGTGCTTCTCGTTTACATCAGTGAAGTTAACCAACAGTTATTTAGTCCAGTAGTTTAGCTGTGGAGGATTTGACAACAGGAAAAATGTTCAACTGGTCATTCAACCTCAAATTCCAAACAAGGACAACAGAAAATTTTTGGTTTGAAAAAGAAAACTCTAGCTACAAAACACTATCTATCTAGTCTTCTGGTATCAAACAATCTATTTGGTCTTCATTTCACAATTGTACGTATGAAAAAACCCTATCCAAGACAATTCACAATATTCAATTTGTTGTCTTCTTAGTTTTAAATATGCAAATTGAAGTTCCATTGTTCAACGTCTCTATTCATATTCTCGCACGTATGTATCTTGAACCTAAGAACTATTTTGATTTTGTCTCGTGAGTTACCAGTGATCGGAGCAGGCAAATAGATATTGTTTAAAGGAGAAGATTACTTTAGTTGTTGTTGTTTGGAGAACAGGAACAATCTTAAGCTGGTCACTCAGTTTTAAATTTCAAAAAACTAATAAAATAACATTTTTGAGTTTGAGAAAATATAGAAAATACAAATACACACACCTGCTGCAAAATGTACCGCTGAATAAGCAAACAATTCGCGCCCTACATTTTCTGGACAAACTTTAGAAAAGTAATAACTTTAGCGAAGGAATGAAACAATACAAATATAACTTCTGCCGTTTTCTGATAATGAAACGAGAACTCAGTGCTACACACTTTGGGTGGGCTGCGCCATAAGCACAATTTTACCCAGGGGGTTCTGAAACAAGAAAACATAGACGTAGAGAAAAATAGAAAAAAATGAACCAGTCTCGAATATTAAAGAAATGACACTGTATTTATGTGTATTTTTTCACCGATTTCGTTAATCAACGAACGTCAAGGTTTGTTCTTTTCTATCTTAGAGCAAATTTTCTTTTTTCAAGATGTTCGATATTCCCCTGAAATAAAGACATGAAGGAAGATGTTCCCCTGAAAGGAACAAGAAGGAAACTTCGTATGCAACCTTTTGGGAAAATCGTTGCTAAACTTTTTCTAATGCCATAAGCAAACTCTCAGAAATTTTCGCTTCATTCCAAAAGTTTTCAAAGATATAATTTAAAAAGACATAGAAAATTTGTAGGAAGCGTAGGGTAAGCCATGATTTCAGAAATTTTCGTTTGGCCCTTCACGTATTTCTGTTTCGTCCCCCGCCCGCACATCTCCAACAATGATTACCAGAAGAAATTTGATCAACTGCAAAGTTAATTATGAGAAAATTCTAATCCAGCAGTTTTTGTTGATGTCCGCTTGTGTACTTGTAGCGTACTAGACGCTTTGCGATATGCAAATTAGTTTTGTCGATAATGAATTAGTAATTTATGTCTGCACGAGTAAGCACGTGACTATAAGTAAAAGTAAAGATTTTTGTTAGCATGCATGTTCACGTGGTAGAGGCAAGCATAGCTACATATCAACGACGACGAAGATAAAAACTGCCACTGTTTCACAGTTCTGGTAATTAACCGCTGAGTCAATTTGATTCAGCTTATGAAATTCCCAAAGCAATACTCAAATTTGAATTTTGAGTGACAAGTAGCAGTGTTTTCTAGCGCCAGCTGAGGAATTTGTACACAATAGTGGTAAATTTCCTTCAAGTTTGTCTATTCGGTCGTTACGACACAAAAGCAACACAAAGAACAAAGCGAAAACAAACAGAGTCTCAAGATTGACTTAACTTTGTACAAACAACAAGATCCCGAGAGGAGGCAATTTCGGAAAGCAGAATTTCGAGGGGGCGGGTCGGTTTCGCAGTGGGGGGGGCCTGTGAAAATTCCTAATCATAACAGTTGTTCTCATTCACTCTGCCTATAGCATCAACAGCAGCAAGAGTTATCGGAGTAAATATCATTTTCTAGTTCCAAAATCTAAGTCGACACAATTTAAAATCCTGTTAAAATTTGCTTCACTAGG